>CM061540.1:51607944-51762944 GCA_030864215.1 Capsicum pubescens
GTTATAGCTCATGGTTTTATGGGTGATCCCGGGGTTCGGGCGTGCTGTTGGCCAAAAATTGCCCAGGGCATGCCAGGGAGGCTTGGGTTTCTTAAGTATTGCTCGTTTGTGTTGGATGGGATATTTGAGTGGTCAAACGGGTGAAACTGAAGTATATGGGGAGTTTTAGGGCAAAGTCGGTGTGTTATAGCCCACGGTTTAGTGGGTGGGCCCGGGGTCCGGGTGTTCTGTGGGATAAAAATCGACCAGGACATGCCAGAGAGGTTGAGATTTGCTCAAGTGTAGCCTGTTTGTGTTGGATAGGCCATTTGGGTTGTCAAACGAGCAAAACAGAAGCAAACTGGGTGTGTTTGGGCAAAATAGATGTGCTATAGCACACGATTTCATGGGTGGGCCCGGGGTCCATACGTACTGTGGGTCGAAAATTGATCGGGGCATGCGAGGGAGGCTGGGGTTTGCTCAAGTGTTTCCCATTTGTGCTGGATGGGCTATTTGGGTGGTTAAACGAGTGAAATAGCAGCAAACGGGGCATTTTAGGGCAAAATTGGTGTGCTATAGCACATGATTTTGTGGGTGGGCTCAAGGTCCGAGCGTGCTCTGGGATGAAAATCCACTGGTCATGCCAAGGAGGCTAGGGTTTTCTTAAGTGTTGTCTGTTTGTGTTGGATGGGCCATTTGGGGTGGTTAAACAGGCGAAACGGCAGCAAATGGGGCATTTTGAGGCAAAACTAGTGTGCTATAGCCCACGGTTTCGTGGGTGGGCCCAGGGTCCGGGCGTATTCTGGGCTAAAAATCAACCGGGCGTGCCCGTGAGGCTGGGGTTTGCTCAAGTTTTTCCCGTTTGTGTTGGATGGGCTATTTGGGTGGTTAAATGGGTGAAACGACAACAAACGAGGCATTTTATGGTAAAATTGGTGTGCTATTGCCCATGATTTCGTGGGTGGGCCCTGGTTCCGACCGTGCTGTGGGCCAAAAATCAACCAGGCCATGCCTGGGAGGCTAGGGTTTGCTCAAGTTTTGCCCGTTTTTGTTTGATGGGCCATTTGGGTGGTCAAACGAGTGAAACAGCAGAAAATGGGGCATTGTGGGGGGAAATCGGAGTGCTATAGCCCACGGTTTCTTGGGTGGGCCTGGGGTCCAAGTATGCTGTAGGTCAAAAATTGACCGAGGCATTCCAGGAAGGCTGGGGTTTGCTCAAGTCTTGCCCGTTTGTGTTGGATGGGCCATTTGGGTGGTCAAACGAGCAAAACGGCAGCAAACGAGACATTTTGGGGATAAATCAGTGTGCTATAGCCCATGATTTTATGGGTGGGCCTGTGTTCCGGGCATTCTGTGGGCCAAAAATCGACCGGGGTATTCCAGGGAGGCTGGGGTATGCTCAAGTATTACCCATTTGTCTTGGATGGGCCACTTAGGTGGTCAAATGGGTGAAATAAAAGCAAATAGGGTATTTTGAGGCAAAACCTGTGTGCTCATAGTTTCATGGGTAATCCTGGGGTCCGGGCGTGCTGTGGGCCGAAAATTGCCCAGGGCGTACCAGGGAGGCTTGGGTTGCTTAAGTATTGCCCGTTTGAGTTTGATGTGACATTTGAGTTGTTAGATGGGTGAAATGGTAGTATATAGGGAGTTTTAGGGCAAAATCGATATGGTATAGCCCACGGTTTAGTGGGTGGGCCCGGGGTCCGGGCGTGCTGTGGGACGAAAATCAACCAGGACATGCCAGGGAGGCTGGGATTTGCTCAAGTGTAACCCGTTTGTGTTGGATAGGACATTTGGGTTGTCAAACGAGCAAAACAGAAGCAAACTGAGTGTGTTGGGGCAAAATAGATGTGCTATAGCCCACGATTTCGTGGGTGGGCCCGGGGTTCGTACGTACTATGGGTCAAAAATTGATCGCGGGCATGCCAGGGAGGCTAGAGTTCTCTCAAGTGTTACTCGTTTGTGTTGGATGGGCCAGTGGGTCGTTAAACGAGTAAAACGGCAGTAAACGAGGCATTTTAGGGCAAAATTGGTGTGTTATAGCCCACCATTTCGTGGGTAGGCCCGGGGTCCGAGCGTGTTGTGGGATTAAAATCCACTGAGGCATGCCAGGGAGGCTGGGGTTTGCTCAAGTGTTTCTCGTTTGTGTTGGATGGTCCATTTGAGTGGTCAAACGGGCGAAACAGTATCTAACGAGGCATTTTGGGGCAAAATTGGTGTGCTATAGCCCACGGTTTCATGGACCGACCCGGGGTCTGAGCGTGATGTGGATTAAAAATTGATCGGGATGTGCCAAGGAGCCTGGGGTTTGCTTAAGTGTTTCCCGTTTGTGTTGGATGGTTCATTTGGGCGGTCAAACGGGCGAAACACCATCAAACGGAGCGTTTTAGAGAAAAATCAGCGAGCTATAGCCTACAGTTTAGTGGGTGGATCCGGGATCTGGGCGGCTTATGGACCGAAAATCGACCGGGACGTGCCAGGGAGGCTGGGGTTTGCTTAAGTGATACCATTTTGCGTCGTATTGGCCATTTGTGTGGTCAAACGGGCAAAATGGCAGCAAACGGGGCATTTTTGGGCAAAATCAAAGCGCTATAGCCCACGGTTGTGTGGGTGGGACCGGGCTACGGGGGTACCATGGGTGTAAAATTGATCGAGGCATGCCAGGGAGGATAGGAAATGACCTTGTGTTTACCGTTCGGGTTGGATAGGCCATTTGGGTGGTCAAACGGGCGAAAAGGCAGCAAATGGGGCATTTTCGAGGAAAATTGGAGTGCTATAGCCCACGGTTTCTTGGGTGGGATCGGGCTCCGAGAGTTTCATAGGCCAAAATTTGAGCGAGGCATGCCAGGGAGGATAGCAAGGTACCTTGTGTTGCCCGTTCGTGTTTGATGGGCCATTTGGGTGGTCAAACGAGCAACATGGCAGCAAATGGGGCATTTTCGAGCAAAATCGGTGTGTTATAGCCCACGATTTCATGAGTGGGACCGGTCTTCGGGCGTGCCGTGGACTTAAAATCAATCGATGCGTGCCATGAAGGCTGGGGAGAGTCTTTGTGTTGCCTATTCGTGTTGGATGGGCCATTTGGGTGGTCAAACGGGCAAAACGACGACAAAACAGGGCTTTTTCGAGCAAAATTGGTGTGCTATAGCCCCCGATTTCATGGGTTGTAAAATTTGATAACGCTCAAACTACAACTCTCGTAAGAGTGTAAGCGGTCATTGTCAAATATAGAACCCAACTGGGTTGGGTGTTGAATCTCACAGGGAATACTTGGTCACTAAGTAAGCGACGATTATTAGACTTTTGATGAAAGTTCTGCGAATAAAGGGGGGATTTTGTGCGTGCAAATAATGTAAACAAAATAGTAGAGTAAAAACGGAATACTTGGTAGGTTTTAATCAATGAGAATTGAGAGTTAGGGTTATGTCCACCTTATGAGTTCTACGTATCTATTGGCTATGAGTTATGCGGAATTCAGACATGCATGCGCTTATAGAGATTCGTATTCTACGGTAAATCCTAGCGTCTTTCGACCATCAAGGATTATATCACTTTAACTCTTTCGAGCTTAAAGCGTATACTAATGGTATGAATTCTCCAAGAGGTTAATCCAGTTACGGCACTAACTTTTAAACAGGGTTTAGTAGACCTATTTCCTTGTCATTCTCTCTTTTCCAGACATGTAACTTTTCTTTCGAACAAGTTAATGCTATACTGGCGTATTGTAAATGTTTGCAACCACAAGAATTCAATTAAGATGAAGAAAGTAATGATATAAGCAGCATACGTATCAAGAATTCACAAACTCATAGCAACAGATAGTATCTCATAAGGCTTCCATAACCCTAACAGAGAAGTTTAACTACTCATGAGTGCAACGGAGATCACAATAAACATCATCATCATATCAAAACTAGAATGATCTCACGTTGGAGAGGAGTGTGGCATCACAACAAGGGTGACGTTTTTCCTCTTGGTGTTTCCCACGAGTTAGCGTTTTTCTCTGTTAACAATTGTAACGTAAAGCGGAAGTTGAAAGAAAAAGAATTGAATTAATGAATGAGTAAATTGTAAGAGTTGAATGAATTGTATGAATGGAGAGAGATAATAATAAAAACTTCAGCAACATAGGGTATTTATAACACCCATATCCTATTCCTACTAGGCTACTGCGTACTTATCCTAATCCTACTAGGTTACTGCATCCTTATCCTAATCCTACTAAGTTACTGTTGATCCCCAAAGTCTTTAGAAATGTTGTTTTTGCCCGGGACAAGTTATCCATGCATCACTTTCAGTCCATAGGCTTCCAAACGCTGCTTTCCTTCTTTCGTGAAGCTTCCTTGGGCGTCAAGTTATCCATAAAGTGCTGGAATCTTCATCGTTTATACCTGAAAACTTGTTAATCACGTTTGTTAGCTCACTTACAGGAAAAAAGACTAAAAGTGCATGAATTATATATTTTGTTCTCAAAACTTAGATAAAATATGGGTAAATTAAGGTGTTTTAGGCGTGTTAATACGCCTATCATAAGCATGGGCTCTGGGCGTACCGTGGGTCAAAAATTGACCGAGGCATGCCAGGAAGGCTGGGGAGAGACCTTGTATTGGCAGTTTGTGTTGGATGGGCTATTAGGGTGGTCAAACGGGCAAAACGGCAGCAAAAGGTGGCCATTGGGGTGTTCAAACAAGCGAAACGACAGTAAACAGGGCATTTGGGGGCAAAATCGGTGTGCTATGGCGCACAGATTTTTGGGTAAGCATGGGGTCTGGGTGTGCTGTGGGCCAAAAATCGACTTGGGCGTGCCAGGCAGGCTCGCATTTGTCCAAGTGTTGCCCTTTTGTGTTGGATGGTCCATTTGGGTTGTCAAATAGGCAAAACGGCAGCAAACGGGGCATTTTCGAACAAAATTAATTTTGTGGGTGGCTCCGAGCTCTGGGTGTGCCGTGGCCCAAAAATTGACCAAGGTGTGCCAGGGAGGATGGGGAGCAACTTCATGTTTCCCATTCATGTTGTATGGGCCATTTATATGGACAAACAGGCGAAAAGACAGCAAACGAAGCATTTTCAAGAAAAATTTATGTGCTATAGCCCACGATTTCATGGGTGTGCCCAGGCTACGGTCGTGCCGTGGGCCAAAAATCGACCGAGGTGTGACAAGGAGGCTGGGGAGCAACCTTGTGTTCCCCGTTTGTGTTCGATGGGCCATTTGGGTGGTCAAACAGGTGAAACGATAGCAAATTGGGAATTTTTGAGCAAAATCGATATGCTATAGCCCATGGTTTCATTGGTGGGCCCGGGCTCCGGGCTTGTCATGGGCAAAAAATCGACCGAGAAGTGCCAGGGAGGCTGGGGAGAGACCTTGTATTTCCCATTCATATTGGATGGGACATTTAGGTGGCCAAACGGGCGAAACGGCAGCAAACGGGCCACTTTTGAGAATTATTAGTGTGCTATAGCCCACAGTTTTGTGGGTGGGTCGTGGCTCTGGGCATGCCGTGGGCCAAAAATAAACTAAGGAGTGCCAGGGAGGCTGGGAAAATACCTTATGTTGCCCGTTCTTGTTTGATAGGCCATTTGGGTGGTCAAACTGGCGAAACTGCAGCAAACAAGGCATTTTTTTAGCAAAATTGGTATGCTATAGCCCACGATTTTGTGGGTGGGCCCGAGCTTCGGGCTTTTCGTAGTTCAAAAATCGACCGAGGTATGTCAGGGAGACTGGGGAGTGACCTTATTTTTCCCATTCATGTTGTATGGGCCATTTGGGTGGTCAAACGGGCAAAACGAAAGCAAATAGGGCATTTTCGAGCAAAATTGGTGTGCTATAGCCCACGATTTCGTGGGTGGGCCAGGGCTCCGGGCATTGTGTGGGCCTAAAATAGACCGAGGCATGCCAAAGAGATTGGGGAGCGAGCTTTTATTGCTCGTTCGTATTGGATGGGCTATTTGGGTGGTTAAAAGGGCGAAACGGCAGCAAATGAGGCATTTTCGAGAAAAATTGGTGTACTATAGCCCACGGTTTTGTGGGTGGGACCGGGCTCTGGCGTGCCGTGGCCCAAAAATCGACCGAGGCATGCCAGGGAGGCTGGCGAGAGAACTCGTGTTTCCTATTTGTGTTGGCTGGGCTATTTCGGTGGTCAAACAAGCGAAACGGCAGCAAATGGAGCATTTTCGATCAAAATTTGTGTGCTATAACCCATGGTTTTGTGGGTGGGCCCGGGCTTCGGGAGTAACATGGGCCAAAAATCGATCGAGGTGTGCCAGGGATGCTGGGGAGCGACCTTGTGTTACGTATTCGTGTTTGATGGGTAATTTGGGTGGTCAAACAGGTGAAACGGCAGCAAACAGGGCATTTTCTAGCAAAATCGGTATGCTATAGCCCACAGTTTCGTGGGTGGGTCGGGGCTTCGGACGTGCCGTGGGTTAAAAATCAATCAAGGTATGCTAGGGAGGCTGAGAAGCGACCTTATGTTTCCCATTCGTGTTTTATGGGCCATTTGGGTGGTCAAACGGGCAAAACGGCAGCAAACGGGGAATTTTCGAGCAAAATCGGTGTGCTATAGCCCACGGTTTCGTGGGTGGGCCGAGGCTCCAGGAGTGTCGTGGGCTAAAAATCAACCGAGGTATGCCAGTAAGGCTGGGGAGCGATTTTGTCTTTCCCGTTCGTGTTGGATGGGCTATTTAGGTGGTCAAATGGGCGAAACGGCAGCAAACAGAACAATTTCGAGCAAAATTGGTGTGCTATAGCCCACGGTTTTGTGGGTGGGCCTGGGCTCCAGGCGTGCCGTGGGCCAAAAATCGATCGAGCCATTTCAGTGAGGTTGGGGAGAGACCTTGTCTTGCCCATTCATGTTTTATGGGCCATTTGGGTGGTCAAATGGGAGAAACGACAGCAAACGAGGCATTTTCGAGAAAAATCAATGTTCTATAGCCCATGGTTTCATGAGTGGGACCGGGCTCCGGGTGTGCTGTGGACCAAAAATTGATCGAGGAATGCTAGGGTGGTTGGGGAGAGACCTAGTGTTACCCGTTAGTGTTGGATGGTCCATTTGGGTTGACAAACAAGCGAAACGACAGCAAATGGGGTATTTTCGAGCAAAATCGATGTGCTATAGCCCACGATTTCATGGGTGGACCCGGGCTTCGGGCATGCCGTGGGAAAAAAATAGATCGAGACATGCCAGGGAGGCTGGAGAGCGACCTTGTGTTTCCCGCTCGTGTTGTATGGGGAATTTGGGTAGTCAAACGGCAGCAAATGGCGTATTTTCGAAAAAAATCAGTGTGCTACAGCCCACGGTTTTATGGGTGGGCCCATGCTCCAGGCGTTTCGTGGGCCAAAATTCAATCAAGGTGTGCCAGTGAGGATGGAGAGAAAATTTATGTTGCTCGTTCATGTTGGATGGGCCATTTGGGTGGTCAAATGGGTGAAACGGCAGAAAACGGGGCATCTTCGAGTGAAATCGGTGTGCTATAGCACACGGTTTCATGGGTGGGCCGAGTATCTGGCCGTGTCGTGCCCCAAAAATAGATCGAGGCATTCCAAGAAGGCTGGGGAGTGACCTCGTGTTTCCCGTTCATATTGGATTGTCCATTTTGGTGGTCAACCAAGCAAAACGATAGCAAACAGAGCATTTTCATGCAAAATTTATGTGTTGTAGCACATGGTTTCGTGGGTGGGCCCGGGCTCCGGGCGTAACTTGGGCTAAAAATTAACCAAGGCATACCAAGGAGGCTGGGGAGCGACCTTGTGTTTCCCTTTCATGTTTGATGAGCCATTTGGGTGGTCAAACAGTGGTCAAACAGGCGAAACGGAAGCAAATGGGGCATTTCCGAGCAAAATTGGTGTGCTATAGCCCACGATTTCATTGGTGGTCCCGGGCTACGAGTTTTTCGTGGGATGAAAATTGATTGAGGCATGTCAGGGAGGCTGAGGAGCGACCTTGTGTTGCCCTTTCGTGTTGGATGAGACAATTGGGTGGTCAAACGGGCAAAACAGCAGTAAACGGGCCATTTTTAGAAAAATCAGTGTGTTATAGCCCACGATTTCCTGGGTGGGCCTACTCTTCGGGCATGTTGTGGGTCAAAAATCGACCGGGGAGTGCCAGGGAGGCTAGGGAGAGACCTTGTGTTGCCCATTCTTATTGGATGGGCCATTAGGGTGGTCAAATGGGAGAAACTACAGCAAATGGGGCATTTTCGAGCAAAATTGGTATGCTATAGCCCACGGTTTCGTGGGTGAGCCCAGGCTTCAGGCGTTTCATGGGTCAAAATTAAACTGAGGCATGCCAGGGAGGCTGGGAAGAAACTTGTGTTGCCCGTTCGTATTGGATGAGCTATTTATGTGGTCCTGGGCTTCGGGCGTGCCATGGGCCAAAAGTCAACTGAGGCGTGCTAGGGAGGCTAGGGAGCGACCTTGTCTTGCCCGTTCGTGTTGGAAGGGCCATTTGGGTGGTCAAATGGGAAAAATGGCAACAAACATGGCATTTGCGAGCAAAATTAGTGTGATATTACCCACGTTTTTATGGGTGGGCCGGGCTATGGGCGTGTTATGGTCCAAAAAGATCAAGGCATGCCATGGAGGCTGGGGAGCGACCTTGTGTTGTCTGTTCATATTGGATGGGCCATTTAGGTGGTTAAACGAGCAAAACAGCAGCAAATGAGGCATTTTCGAGCAAAATCGGTGTGATATAGCCCACGGTTTTGCGGGTGTGCCCGGGCTCTGGTGTGCCTTATCCCAAAAATTAACCGAGGTGTGCCAGGGAGGATGGGGAGCAACCTTGTGTTGCCCGTTCGTGTTGGATGGGCCATTTGGGTGGTCAAACAGGCGAAACGGCGGATAATGGGGCATTTTCAAGATAAATTTGTGTGGTAGGCCCGTGATCCAGGCGTGCCATGGGCCAAAAATCGACTGAGGCGTGCCAGGGAGGCTAGGGAATGACCTTGTGTTTCACGTTCGTGTTTGATGGGCCATTTGGATGGTCAAAAAGTTGAAACGACAGCAAATGGGGAATTTTCGAGCAAAATCGGTGTGCTATAGCCCGCGGTTTCATTGGTGGGCCTGGTCTTTGGGCTTATCGTGTGTCAAAAATTGACCAAGGCGTACCAGGGGGGCTGGGTAGCGACCTTGTATTGCTCGTTTGTGTTGGATGGGATATTTGGGTGGTCAAACGGGCAAAACGGCAGCAAACAGGCATTTTCAAGAAAAAATAGATGTGCTATAGCCCATGATTTCGTGGGTGAAGCCGGGCTCCGGGCATGCCGTTGGCCAAAAATCGATCGAAGCTTTCTAGGGAGGCTGGCGAGAGACCTTGTGTTTCCCGTTCGTGTTGGATGGGCTATTTGGGTGGTGAACCGAGAAAAACAGCAACAAACGGGGCATTTTCAAGTAAAATCGGTGTGCTATATCCCACGGTTTTATGGGTGGGCCTTTGCTTCGAGCGTGCTGTGGGTCAAAAATTGATCGAGGCATACCAGGGAGGCTTGGGAGCAATCTTGTGTTGCCTGTTCAAGTTGTATGGGCCATTTGGGTGGTCAAACGGCAAAACAGCAACAAATGGGGCATTTTTGAGAGAAATCGGTGTGCTATAGCACACAGTTTCATGGATGGGCCTGAGCTCCGGGCGTGTCGTATCTCGAAAATCGACTGAGGCATGCTAGGGAGGCTGGGGAGTGAACTTGTGTTGCCCGTTCGTGTGGGATGGGCCATTAGGGTGGTCAAACGTGTGAAATGCTAATAAACGGTGCATTTTCAAGCAAAGTCAGTATGTTATATCCCACGGTTTCATGGGTGGGCCCTGGCCCCGGGTATGCCTTGGGCAAAAAGTTGATCGAGGCATGGCAGGGATGTTAGGGAGCGACTTTGTGTTTCCCATTCGTGTTGGATAGGCTATTTGGGTGGTCAAACAGGGCATTTTCGAGAAAAATCAGTGTGCTATAGCCCGCGATTTCGTGGGTGGGCCCGGGATCTGGGCGTGACGTAGCCCAAAAATTGATTGAGGCGTGTCAGGGAGGATAGGGAGCGACCTTGTATTTCCCATTCATGTTGGATGGGCTATTTGGGTGGTCAAACGGGCGAAACAGCAGTAAATGGGTCATTTTTTACCAAAATTTATGTGCTATAGCCCACGGTTTCGTGGGTGGGCCCGAACTCCAAGCGTGCCGTGAGCCAAAAATCGACCGAGGCGTGCCAAGGACGTTGGGGAGCGACCTTGTGTTACACGTTCATGTTGAATGGGCCATTTGGGTGGTCAAACGGGCGAAATGGCAGCAAACGGCGCATTTTTGAGCAAAATCGGTGTGCTACAGCCCACGGTTTCATTGGTGGGCCTGGGATCCAGGCTTGCCGTGGGCCAAAAATTGATCGAGATATTCCAGGGAGGCTGGGGAGCAACTTTATATTGCCCATTCATTTTGGATGGGCCATTTGGGTGGTCAAACGGGCAAAACGGCAGCAAATAGGCCATTTTTTGGAATAATTAGTGTGCTATAGCCCACAGTTTTGTGGGTGGGCCATGGCTCCGGGCATGCCGTTGGCCAAAAATTGACTGAGGAGTGCCGGGGAGGATGGGAAAATACCTTGTGTTGCCTATTATTGTTGGATGGGATATTTGGGTGGTCAAACTGGCAAAACGGCAGCAAACAAGATATTTTTAGCAAAATTGGTATGTTATAGCCCACGGTTTCGTAGGTGGGCCCAGGCTTCGGGGGTGACGTGGGTTGAAAATTTACTGAGGCATGCCAGGGAGGCTGGGGAGTGACCTTGTGTTTCCCATTAATATTTGATGGGCCATTTAGGTGGTCAAACGGGCAAAACGGCAGCAAATAGGGTATTTTCGAGCAAAATCGGTGTGTTATAGCCCACAGTTTTGTGGGTAGGCCTGGGATCCGGGCGTTACGTGGGCCTAAAATCGATCGAGGCATGCCAAGGAGGCTAGGGAGCGAGCTTGTCTTTCCCGTTCGTGTTGGATGGGCCATTTGGGTGGTCAAATAGGTGAAACAACAGCAAATGAGGCATTTTCAAGCAAAATCAGAGTGCTATAGCCCACGGTTTCGTGGGTGGGCCCGGGATCTGGGCGTTCCGTCGCCCAAATATTGACCGAGGCATTCCAAGGAAGCTGGGGAGAGACCTCGTGTTGCTCGTTTGTGTTGGATGGGTTATTTGGGTGGTCAAACAGGCGAAACGGCAGCAAACAGAGCATTTTTTATCAAAATTATTGTTCTATAGCCCACGGGTTAGTGGGTAGGCCCGGTCTCCGGGCATACCGTGGGCCAAAAATCAACCGAGGCATGCCAGGGAGGCTGGGGAGAGACCTTGTGTTGTCTATTTATTTTCGATAGGCTATTTGGGTGGTCAAACAGGTGAAACGACAGCAAACCAGATATTTTCGAGTAAAATTGGTGTGCTATAGCCCATGATTTCATTAGTGGGCTCGGTCTCTGAGTTTTCTGTGGTCCATAAATTGACCGAGGCATTCCATGGAGGCTGGGGAGTGACCTTGTGCTTCCCATTCATTTTGCATGGGCCATTTGGGTGGTCAAACTGGCAAAACGGCAGCAAATGGGGCATTTTCGATCAAAATCGGTGTGCTATAGCCCACAGTTTTATGGGTGGGCCTGGGATACGGGCGTGCGGTGGGCCCAAAATTGACCGAGGCATTCCAAGGATATTAGGGAGAGACCTTGTATTGCCCGTTCATGTTTCATGGGTCATTTGGGTGGTCAAATGGGCAAAACGACAACAAATGGGGTATTTTCGAGAAAAATCAGTGTGCTATAGCCCACGGTTTCATTGGTGGGCCCGGGCTCTTGGCGTGCTGTGGCCCAAAAATTAATTGAGGCATGACAGGGAGGCTGAGAAGCGACCTCGTGTTTCTCGTTCATGATGAATTTGCCATTTGGGTGGTCAAACAGGCAAAACGGCAGCAAACGAAGCATTTTCGAGCAAAATTTATGTGCTCTAGCCCACGGTTTGTGAGAAGGCCCAAGATCTGGGCGTGCTATGAGCCAAAAATTGACCATGGCGTTCTAGGAAGGCTGGGGAGAAACCTTGTGTTGCCTATTCATGTTTGATGGGTCATTTGGGTCAGCAAACGAGGCATTTTCGAACAAAATTGGTATGCTATAGCCCACGATTTCATGGGTGGAGCCGGGCTTCGGGCGTGCCGTGGGTCAAAAATTGACAGAGGCATGCCAGGGAGGCTGAGGAGTAACATTGTGTTGTCTATTCGTGTTTGATAGGCCATTTGGGTGGTCAAACAGGCGAAACAACAGCAAACAGGGCATTTTCGAGCAAAATCGGTGTGCTATAGCCCACGGTTTCATGGGTGGGATAGGGATTCGGGCGTTCCGTATGCCCAAAATCGATCGAGGCATTCCAGGGAGGCTGGGGAGCAACCTTTTCTTTCCTGTTCGTGTTGGATGGGCCATTTGGGTGGTCAAATAGGTAAAACGGCAGCAAACGGGGCATTTTCGAACAAAATCAATGTGCTATAGCCCACGGTTTCATGGGTGGGCCCGGGTTCTATGTGTTCCGTGGCCCAAATATCAACCGAGGCATGCCAGGGAGGCTAGGAAGAGACCTTGCGTTTCTCGTTCATATTGGATGGGCCATTTGGGTGGTCAAACAGGTGAAACCGCAGCAAACGAAGCATTTTCGAACAAAATTTGTATGCAATAGCCCACGGTTTCGTTGGTGGGCCCGGGCTCTGGCGTGCTGTGGGCCTAAAATCGATCAAGGCGTGCCAGAGAGACTAGGGAGCAACCTTGTATTGCCTATTCATGTTCGATGGGCCATTTGTGTAGTCAAACAGGTGAAACGGCAGCAAACGGGACATTTTTGAGAAAAATCAGTGTGCTATAGCCCACGGTTTCGTGGGTGGGCCCAGGCTTCGGACATGCCATGGGCCAAAAATTGACCGAGGAGTGACAAGGAGGCTAGGAAGAAACCTTGTATTGCCCGTTCCTTTTGGATGGGCCATTTGGCTTGTCAAATGGGTAAAATGGCAGCAAAATAGGCATTTTCGAGTGAAATTGGTTTGCTATAGCCCACGATTTCGTGGGTGGGCCCAGGCTTCGAGCGTGCCGTGGGTTAAAAATTAACTGAGGTATGCCAGAGAGGCTAGGGAGCGACCTTGTGCTTCCCATTCATGTTTGATGGGACATTTGGTTGGTCAAACGGGCGAAACGACAATAAATGGGGCATTTTCGAGCGAAATCGGTGTGCTATAGCCCATGGTTTCGTGGGTGGGCCTAGGCTCCAAGCGTCCCGTGGGATAAAATAAACCAAGGCGTGCAAGTGAGGCTGGGGAGCGACTTATTATTTCCCGTTCATGTTGGATGGGCCATTTGGGTGGTCAAATGGGCGAAACGGCAGCAAACTGGGCATTTTCGAGCAAAATTGGTGTGCTATAGCCCATAGTTTTGTGGGTGGGCATGGGCTCCAGGAATCCCATGGGATAAAATCAACCGAGGCATGCCAGTGAGGATAGGGAGAGACCTTGTCTTTCCCGTTCATGTTGGATGGGCAATTTGGGTGGTCAAATTGGCGAAACGGCAGCAAATGGGGCATTTTCGAGCAAAATCGTTGTTCTATTGCCCACAGTTTCGAGGGTGGGCTCGGGCTCCAAGCCTTCCATGGGCCAAAAATCGATCGAGGCATGCCAGGGTGTCCGGAGAGTGACCTAGTTTTGCTTGTTAGTGTTAGATGGGCCATTTTGGTGGTCAAACAGGCGAAACGACAGCAAACGGGGCATTTTTCGAGCAAAATCGATGTGCTACAGCCCACGGTTTAATGGGTGGGCCCATGATCCAGGCGTGTCATGGGCCAAAATTCAATTGAGGTGTGACAATGAGGCTGTGGAGAAACCTTATGTTTCCCATTCATGTTGGATGGGCAATTTGGGTGGTCAAATAGTTGAAACGACAGCAAACGGGGCATTTTCAAGCAAAATCGGTGTGCTATAGCCCATGCTTTCATGGTTGGGCCCAGGATCTGGATGTGGCATGCCTAAAAAATAGATCGAGGCCTGCCATAGGGGTTGGGGAGCGACCTCGTGTTTTCCGTTCGTGTTGGATTGGCCATTTGGGTGGTCAAACAAGCGAAACGGCAGCAAATGGAGCATTTTTTAGCAAAATTTTTGTGCTATAGCCCATGGTTTCATGGGTGGGTCCGGGCTTTGGGTGTTTCATGGGGAAAAAATCGACCAAGGCAGGCCAGGGAGGCTGGGTAAAGACCTTGTGTTGCCCATTCATGTTCGATGGGCCATTTGGGTGGTCAAACAGGCAAAATGACAGCAAATGGGGTATTTTCGAGCAAAATCGGTGTGCTATAGCCCACGATTTCATTGTTGGGCCCGGGCTCCAAGCTTGACGTAGGCCAAAAATTAACCGAGGCATGCCAGGGAGGCTGAGGAGCGACTTTGTATTGCTTGTTCATGTCGGATGGGCCATTTGGGTGGTCAAACGGGCGAAACGACAAAACATGGGCCATTTTTGAGAAAAATCAGTGTGCTATTGCCCACGATTTCGTGGGTGGGCCAAGCTCCGGGCATGCTATGGGTCAAAAATTGATCGAAGAGTTCCAGGGAGGCTGGGGAGACACCTTGTGTTGCCTATTCTTATTGGATGGGCCATTTGAGTGGTCCAACAGGCAAAACGGCAGCAAATGGGGCATTTTAAAGAAAATTGGTATGCTATAGCCCATGGTTTTTTGGGTGGGCCTAGGCTTCGGGCATGTCGTGGGTCAAAAATCAAACGAGGCATACCAGGGAGGCTGGGGAAAAACTTATGTTTCCCATTCATGTTGGATGGGCTATTTGGGTGGGCTTGGGCTCCAGGCGTGCCTTAGGCCAAAAATTGACCGAGGCGTGACAGGGAGGCTAGGGAACGACCTTGTGTTGCCCGTTTATGTTTGATGGGCCATTTGGATGGTCAAAAAGTTGAAACGGCAGCAAATAGGGCATTTTCTAGGAAAATCGGTGTGTTATAGCCCACGGTTTCATTGGTAGGCCCAAGTTTTGGGCTTTCCATGTGCCTAAAATCGACCGAGGCGTGCCAGGGGGGCTGAGGAACGACCTTGTATTGCCCGTTCATGTTGGATGGGCTATTTGGGTGGTCAAACGAGCGAAACGATAACAAATGGGGCATTTTAGGGAAAAATTTGTGTGCCATAGCCTGTGGTTTAGTGGGTGCACCCGGGGGTCTGGGCATGTTGTGGGCCAAAAATTGACCGGGGCGTGAAAGGGAGGCTGAGGTTCACTTATGTGATGCCAGTTTGTGTTGAATGGGCCATTTGGGTGGTCAAACGGACAAAATGGCAGCAAAGGGGGAACTTTTGGGAGGCTGAGGAGCGACCTTGTGTTGCTCATTCGTGTTGGATGGGCCATTTGGGTGGTCAAATAGGGGAAAGGAAGAAAATGGGGTATTTTCGAGCAAAATTGGTGTGTTATAGCCCACGGTTTCTTGGGTGAGCCCGAGCTTCGGGCGTGCCGAGGGCCAAAAATCGACTGAGGTGTGCCAGGGAGGCTGGGGAGCTACTTTGTGTTTACCGTTCTTGTTGGATTGGCCATTTGGGTAGTCAAACGGCCAAAACAGTAGCAAATGGGGCATTTTCGAGTAAAACCGGTGTGCTATAGGCCACGATTTAATGAGTGAAACCGGGCTCCGAGCATGCCGTAGGCCAAAAATCGATCGATGCATTCCAGGGAGTCTAGGAGAGACTTTGTGTTGCCCGTTCGAGTTGGATGGGCCATTTGGGTGGTCAAACGGGCAAAACGACAGTAAATGGGGCATTTTCGAGCAAAATCTGTGTGCTATAACCAACGATTTCATTGGTGGGCTTGGGATCCAGGTGTGTCGTGGGACAAAAATTGACCGAGGTATGCTAGGAAGTCTAGGGAGCGACCTTATGTTACCCGTTCGTATAGGATAGTCCATTTGAGTGGTCAAACCGGCAAAACGATAGCAAACGGAGTATTTTCGAGAATAATTGGTGTACTATAGCGCACGATTTTGTGGATGGGCCCAGGCTCTGGTATTTCATGGACCGAATCGATCGAGGAGTGCAAGGAAGGTTGGGTAGCGACCTTGTGTTGCCTGTTCGTGTTGGATAGGCCATTTGGAGGTTCAAATGGGTGAAACGGAAGCAACAGGGCATTTTCCAGTTAAATCGGTGTGCTATAGCCCACGATTTCATTGGTGAGCCCGGGCTTCGGGTGTGCGCTGGGCCAAAAATCGACCAACGCCTGCCAGGGAAGATAAGGAGCGACCTTGTGTTTCCCGTTCGTATTGGATGGGCCATTTGTGAGGTCAAACGGGCAAAACGGCAACAAACGGGGCATTTTCAAGAAAAATCGGTGTGTTATAGCCTACAGTTTCGTGGGTGGGATCGGGCTCCCGGGCGTGCTGTGGGATAAAAATCAACCGAGGCATGTCAGGGAGGCTAGGAAGCGACCTTTTGTTGGTTGTTCATGTTAGATGGGCCACTTGGGTGGTCAAACAGGAAAAACGGCATCAAATGGGGTATTTTCGGGCATAATCGATGTGCTATTGCCCACGGTTTCATGGGTGGGCCCGGGATTTAGGCGTGCCATGGCCCAAATATTGACCGAGGTGTGCCAGGGAGGCTGGGGAGTGACCTTGTGTTGCCTGTTCGTGTTGGATGGGCCATTTGGGTGGTCAAATGGGCCAAACGGCAGCAAACAGGGCATTTTTTAGCAAATTTTGTGTGCCATAGCCCACAGTTTCGTGGGTGGGCCTAGGCTCCGGGCGTTCCATGGTCCATAAATCGAGCGAAGAGTGCTAGGGACGCTGGGGAGAAACCTTGTGTTGCCTGTTCATGTTGATGGGCCATTTGAGTGATCAAACGGGCTAAACGGCAGCAAATGAGGCATTTTCGAGCAAAATCGGTGTGCTATAGCCCACGGTTTCATTTGTGGGCCCGGGCTCCAAGCGTGCCATGTTTTTGAAAATTGATCGAGGCATGCCAAGGAGGATGAGGAATAACCTAGTATTTCCAGTCCATGTTGGATGGGCCATTTGTGGGGTTAAACGGGCAAAACGGCAGCAAACAGGGCATTTTCGAGCAAAATCGAAGTGTTATAGCCCACGGTTTTGTGGGTGGGCCCGGACTTCGGGCGTGTTGTAGGCCAAAAATTGACCGAGGCATGACAGGGAGTCTAGGGAGCGACCTTCTGTTGCTCTTCGTGTTGGATGGGCCATTTGGGCGGTCAAACGAGCGAAACGGCAAAAAACGAGGCATTTTGAGCAAAATCAGTGTGATATAGCCCACGGTTTCGTGGGTGGGCCCAGTTTCCGAGTGTACCGTGGGCCACAAATAGATGGAGGAATGAAAGAGAGGCTGGGGAGAGACCTTGTATTTCTCGTTCATTTTGGATGGACCATTTGGGTGGTAAAACGGGCGAAACGACAGCAAACGAGGCATTTTGGGGAAAAATCAGTGTGCTATACCCACGGTTTCATGGGTGGGCCCGGGCTTCACGCGTGTCGTGGGCCCAAAAATTGATCGAGTCATGCCAGGGAGGCTGGGGAGCGACCTGGGGTTGCCCATTCATGTTGGATGGGCCATTTGGGTGTTCAAACGAGCGAAACGAAGCAAACGAGGCATTTTCAAGCAAAATCGATGTGCAATAGTCCACGGTTTCATGGGTGGGTCCGGGCTCCTGGCGTGCCGTGGGCTAAAAATCAACCGGTACATGCCAGGGAGGCTGGGTTGAGAGCTTGTATTGCCCGTTCATGTTATATGGGCCATTTGGGTGGTCAAAGAAGGCAAAACGTAAGCAAATAGGGCATTTTCACACAAAATCGATGTGTTCTGACCCACGGTTTCATGGGTGGGCCTAGGCTCCGGGCGTGTCGTGGTACGAAAATTGACTGAGGCATGCCAAGGAGGTTGTGCAGCGACCTTTTGTTTCCCGTTCGTGTTGGATGTGCCATTTGGGTTGATAAACGGGTGAAACACCAACAAACTAGACATTTTTTAGTAAAATTGGTTTGCTATAGCCCACGGTTTTGTGGGTGGGCCCAGGATTCGAGCGTGTTGTGGGCCAAAAATTGACTGAGGCAAGCCAAGGAGGCTGGGGAGCTACCTTGTGTTGCCCGTTCATGTCGGATGGGCCATTCGGCAGGTCAAACGGGTGAAACGTTAATAAATGGGGAATTTTTTAGTAAAATTAGTTTCCTATAGCCTACGGTTTCGTGGGTGGGCCCGGGTTTCGAGCATGTGGTGGGCTAAAAATCAATTGATGCATGCCAGGAAGGATGGGGAGGGACCTTTTGGCTCTCCTTCATGTTGAATAGGCCATTTGGGTGGTCAAATGGGCAAAACGGCTGCGAACGGGGCATTTTCGAGAAAAATCGGTGTGTTGTAGCCCATGATTTCATGGGTGGGCCCGGGCTCTGGCATGACATGTCCTAAAGATTGACTAGGTGTGCCAGGAACACTGGGGAGCGACATTGTGTTGCCATTTCATGTTGGATAGTCCATTTGAGTTGTCAAATGGGCGAAACGGTAGCAAACGGGACATTTTTGAGCAAAATTTTTGTGCTATAGCCTATAGTTTCGTGGATGAGCCCGGGCTCCAAGTGTGTCATGGCCTATAAATCGATTGAGGCATGACAGAGAGGCTGGGGAGAAACCTTATGTTTCCCGTTCGTGTTGGATGGTCTATTTGGGTAGTCAAACGGGCAAAACAGCTGCAAATGGGGCATTTTTGAGCAAAATCGGTGTTCTATTACCCACGGTTTCATGGTGGGCCCGAGATCTAAGCGTACCATGGTCCAAAAATTGATCGAGGTATGCCATGAAGGCTGGGGAGCGACCTTGTGTTGCCCGTTCGTGATGGATGGGCCATTTGGGTGGTCAAACAGGCAAAACGGTAGCAAAAGGGACATTTTCGAGCAAAATTTATGTGCTATAGCCCACGGTTTTGTGGGTGGGCCCGGGCTTCGAGCGTGCCGTGGGCCAAAATTCAATCAAGGCGTGCCAGGGAGGCTAGGTAGTGACCTTTTGTTGCCCGTTAGTGTTGGATGGTCCATTTGGATGGTCAAACAGGTAAAACGACCGCAAATGGGGTATTTTCGAGCTAAATCGGTGTGCTATAGCCCATGGTTTCATGGGTGATCTCGGGCTTCGGGCTTGCCGTTGGCCAAAAATTGACCGAGGCATGCCAAGGAGGCTAGGAGCGACCTTGTGTTATACGTTCATGATTGATGTCCCATTTGGGTGGTCAAACGGGTGAAACGGCAGCAAACGGGCATTTTAAGGGAAAATCAGTGTGCTATAGCCCACGGTTTTGTTAGTGGGCCCGGGGTCCGAGTGTACTATGGGAAAAAAATTGATCGAGGCATCTCAGGGAAGCTGGGATTTTCTCAAGTGTTTCCCGTTTGTGTTGGATGGGCCATTTGGGTGGTCAAACAGGAGAAACAGCAGCAAATAGGGCATTTTGGAGTAAAATCAGTGTACTATATAGCCCATAGTTTCATGGGTGGGCCCGGGTTCCGAATGTGTTGTGGGCCAAAAATTGACTGGGTCATGCCAGGGAGTCTGGGGTTTGCTTAAGTATTGCTCGTTTGTGTTGGATGGGCCATTTGGGTGGTCAAACGGGCGAAACGACAGCAAACGAGGCATTTTAAGGCAAAATTAGTGAGCTATAGCCCACAATTTCATGGGTGGGGCCGGGGTTCGGTGTGATATGGGCCAAAAATTGATCGAGGCATGCCAGGAGGTTGCGGTTTGCTCAAGTGTTGCCTGTTTGCTTTGGATGGGCCATTTGGGTGGTCAACCGGGCAAAATGGTAGCAAACGAGGCATTTTGGGGCAAAATCAGTGTGCTATAGCCCACGGTTTCGTGGGTGAGCCCGGGGTTCGGGCATTCTGATACAAAACAGTCCACCAAGATGCCAAAACAGTCCACAAAACGTGAGAAGAACAAGCAACACAAAGGGATACAAAAGGATAAATACAAAAACACATGGATTTGCAAAATAATGAAAGGATAGATAGTGAGACAAAGATTATTACAAGATTAAGAACCAAGTATATTTCAACATTAACCCCTAATGAATGTAATAATCAAAACCACACTCTTACGGTGACCACCAAGGAAATCAACTCACCTCATGATCCACCGTTTCCAAGCAACCAACAATATTAGCTTTTCCAAGCCCTATACTAAGAATGACTTTTCCAAGTCCTAACTAAGACTATACTAAGGTGGTCTACTCTCAAAAGAGAGGATTTCAAGGGTTTCAATCTTTCATCTTTCATAAACTAACTAGAAAATGAACTAATAGAACCTATTTATAGTCTAACTTATTACATAATAAAATGACAACAATACCCTTATTGAAAAGGGGTGGTCATGGGGTGTTACTTGGACAAGGCTAATTAGTGACCAAAATGCCCTTAATGAAGGCCTAAAATCGTGATTCCTCAATCTTCAATGCTCCAAGAAATCTTCCACACGTGGGATTTTTCTTTGGTGTACTCAAATTGGCCCCTCCATGTAGGATATCGTGTCCTCAATGCAACAAAAGCTTGATGTCTCACGTACTGAATTTGAATGATGTCATCAAAAGCTAAGGCGACTATTTGACTCGTATCATCCTCTCCTTCTTGAAAAGGATTCGACCTCGAATTCAAACCTTACAAAACCAAAGAAAGGACAAACAAATACAAACTCCTCATGGCATGAGGGTTAGGGTTAGCATGACAAATCACCTCAACATGTCAAGGTTACACATATTTAGAATATAACCGAGGATCCTTTGAACTAAATATCAAATAATTAATGAAAAAATGCACAAAGAATTTGGCTATGGAATTCACCAAAAATGATACTTTGCTTGTTATGTAAACCAAACAACAAGTTGGGTGCACCATCATCACCAATTCTATATTTGGCTCCGGGGTCAAATGGGAAAAATGGCCATAGACACAGGTCTAGACAATACTCCCCTTTCCCATGGTCTCCACCCAAACTAAATGGCATACTCTCTACAATGGCATACATATCATCCAAAGAAAATAGAGAGTGGAGAAAAGTATCACTCAAGTCGGCTTGTACTAAGGTTCCCTCATGTGTGTACTCATTACTAGTTTTCCAATCATCACTATGAGTACTCTCAACAATAAAGTCACACAAAGTAGAACAAGGAGTAACTTCCAAGACTACACATTCCTTACCCTTAAGAGTACTCTCATCTTCCAAGAAGAGATTTCCATTTTTAGGAGAAATGTTTTCACACCATAGTGGGTTAACATATAGGTTATAGCCTCCAAGGTAAGATATACCATCTTTTTCACCACTAGGCTCATTGGGAGTCTTTAGATCATCTTCAAACAAGACATTATACCTAAATAGAGCATGATCTATTTCCCGGGCAGATTCGGAACAAACACGTTCATCACTCTCTAAAAGATCAATATCATGTTTCAAAGAGATTTCAAGCATAATATTGTCCCAATAATTTCTCTTGGGTTCACTCCCATTTTGGTGACCAATATTTTCAAGTACTTCACTCACTTGAGTTTTATTAATCACATCACACACATACTCAAGTGGTGGACAATTTTCACAAACTAGTTGATCAACACCAATTACACAAGACGATGTACTTTCGTTCAACATATAGGCTTCAACACTAGGTGGACATAAATTAATCTTACAAGAAGAGTTGATTCGGTCATCAATAGGATCAACTAGTGTATCCACACTCACAACATGTACATCATCCTCAAGTGGCAAAGAAATAATAGACTCACGTATAGGAAAACTACAACTCACACTCAATGGGATACTAGCCATACAATTATCATTCACATGCACAAAAGTGTAAGAGTTAGCTATTTTACCTTGACGTTCATGAGTATGTTCGTCTTTACCTCATTGTGAAAGTCCGTCACAAGCTTGGGCAGCAACTTTCTTCGGGAAGCTCTCATCACAAGTTGTTTGGACAATTGAATTTTGAGGGAAGAGTTTGGGTAACAATTGGCGTATAATTTCAATGTGTCGTTGCATATCTTCAAGATCGTCATGGATGATATCACATGTGGCCTTGAAATTATGGGCAGCCATGGTACCTAATAAAAAAAAGACAACAACAAACAAAAGAAAACAAACAAGATTAGTAGTAAAAGTTCCTTACCAACGCTCGATACACTCACCTTTGTGATTCTCACAATTGGAGCGGCGATTATTGAAAGTTGCTTATACTCCGGTAGTCAATAAGATGTCAATCCTACTTGGTGGCCGGAATGGATTCTTGTTTGATCGACTCAAGACATAACAAATAAAATTTACTTACGAACTTGAAACAAGAATTTAATATGAATTGTAAATGAGCAAAGCACCACAAAGAACGTTGACATGAAAGATGTACTCAAAAACTAGTTCACAACTTAGTAGGTTGTTACTTAATTGTCAACTAGTGTAGGAGACAAATAGAAAGAAACTAGTAATAAAGATAAGGAAAGAAACTTGGAAGGTCCTATGACTTGAGTTTTGTTATTGATGTGTCCCACACTTTTTATATATATCTATATATATTGTTTTTGTCCATTTGGGTGTTGCTTTGTTGAAATTGTTGTAGTTCAACTTGAATGATTCAATATTATTTGTTTGGTGTAATTTTCAGTTTTGGAAGGAGGAAAGCAAGACTTTGGAATCTCTTTTCAAAGGTCAAAAGTTGTACACCAACTTGCACTAAAATGGAAAACACCTTTTAATCTTGTCTTTGTCCCTTTTCTCTTTTGACCTTTCTTGAAAGATGTTTTGACACACTTTTGGTAGACAAGCCTTTTTGGTAGGCCTATCTTCCTTTGACACTTTAGTGTTGTCTTGAAAATAATTTCAAGACAAACACAAGACTTTATCTCTCTCTTCTCCTTTTCAAATCAAACAAACCTTTTGGTGAACATTCATCTCAAGAACAATATGAACAACAACAAGAACACTTAAGAACAACAACAATATTCAAGCCATCCAACCCTTCAACAACACTAAGCAAAAGCTCAAATCTTGGACCTTAGACTCAAGAAGTGTTAGTGAACAACAAGCTAACACAAGAAACTTCTTAAGACAACAAAAACATACATAAATATAGAAACAAATCTCGGCCAAAAAAACAACAAGACATAATTTTGGCCAAGACAACAAGAATGGACAGATTTGCTTCTTTTTGGAATTTTCAGTTTTTCAACCAAGTTCAAACGCAACACAAGGAGTTCAACTTGGATCTTGACTCTATTAGTGTTAAGGAATAATAAACCAACACTAAATAAACTCAACACTCACGGAATACTCCTAGATCTAGACTCAAAAACACAAGTCTTGGCCAAGACAACAATAAGAACAAAACTTTCGGCCAACAACACCAAACAAGAATAACTTATTTTTGTGAGATTTTCAACCTTTGACATCTCTTCTAGTGTTAGGAAACAAAGATATAACACTAGAACACACAAAACACACAAAAATCACAAGAAAACTAGGTTTCAAATTTTGGCCTAAACACAAAAACGTGGACAGATTACTTTTTTCAGTTTTTTTTCTGCTTTTCAACACTTTTTTTTTTTATTTTTGAGTGAACAAACCCAAGATTGATCTCGTGGGAACGAAATAAATGATGTCTTTGATACCAAATGATACAAAACAGTCCACCAAGATGCCAAAACAGTCCACAAAACGTGAGAAGAACAAGCACACAAAGGGATACAAGAGAACAAATACAAAAACACATGGATTTGCAAAATAATGAAAGGATAGATAGTGAGACAAAGATTATTACAAGATTAAGAACCAAGTATATTTCAACATTAACCCCTAATGAATGTAATAATCAAAACCACACTCTTACGGTGACCACCAAGGAAATCAACTCACCTCATGATCCACCATTTCCAAGCAACCAACAATATTAGCTTTTCCAAGCCCTATACTAAGGATGACATTTTCAAGTCCTAACTAAGACTATGCTAAGGTGGTCTACTCTCAAAAGAGAGGATTTCAAGGGTTTCAATCTTTCATCTTTCATAAACTAACTAGCAAATGAACTAATAGAACCTATTTATAGTCTAACTTATTACATAAAAAAATAAAAAAAATACCCTTAATGAAAAGGGGTGTTCATGGGGTGTTACTTGTCCAAGGCTAATTAGTGACCAAAATGCCCTTAATGAAGGTCCAAAACCGTGAGTCCTCAATCTTTAATGCTCCTAGAAATCTTCCACACGTGGGATTGCTCTTTGGTGTACTCAAATTGGCCCCTCCATGTAGGATACCGTGTCCTCAATTCATCCAAAGCTTGATGGCCCACGCACTTAATTTGAATGATGTCATCAAAAGCTAAGGCGATTATTTGACTCGTATCACGTTCTGTGGGCTGTAAATCGACTAGGGCATGCTAGAGAAGCTGGGGGTTGCTTAAGCGTTGCCTGTTTGTGTTGGATAGGATATTTGGGTGGTCAAACGGGCAAAAAAGTAGAAAATGAGGCATTTTGGGGAAAAATTAGTATGTTATAGCCCTACGATTTTGTAGGTGGGCCCGAGGTCCGGGCGTGCTGTGGGTTAAAAATTAACCGAGGCATGCCAGGGAGGCTGGTGTTTGCTCAAGTGTTGTTTTTTATGTTGGATGGGCCATTTAGGTGGTGAAATGGGAAAAACTGTAGCAAATGGGTCATGTTGGGGTAAAATCGGTGTGCTATAGCCCACGGTTTTGTGGGTGGGCCCGGGGTCCGAGCGTACTGTAGGTCAAAAATCAATCGGGGCATGCCAGGGAGGCAGGGGTTTGCTCAAGTATTGCCCGTTTCTATTAGATGGTCCATTCGAGTGGTCAAACGAGCAAAACAACAGCAAATGGGGAATTTTGGGGAAAACTTGGTGTGCTATAGCCCACGGTTTTTGACTGGGGCGTGTTAGGAAGGATGGGGTTGCTCCAGTGTTTCTTGTTTATGTTAGATGGGTCATTTGGGTGGTCAAATAGGGGAAACGACAGTAAATATTGTATTTTGGTGGAAAATTGGTGTACGATTGCCCACGGTTTTGTGGGTGGGCTTGGGGTCTGGGCATGTTATGGGTCGAATATCGACTAGGGCATGCCAGGGAGGCTAGGGTTTTCTCAAGTGTTGCGTGTTTGTGTTGTATGGGCCATTTGGGTTGTCAAACGGGCGAAACAACAACAAACGGGGCATTTTTGGGCAAAATTAATGTGTTATATAGCCCACGGTTTCGTGGGTGGGCCCAGGGTCCAAGCGTGTTATGGGTTAAAAATCAACTGGGGCATACCAGGGAGGCTGGGGTTTGCTCTAGTGTTTCCCGTTTGTGTTGGATGGGCCATTTGGATGGTCAAACGGGTGAAACGGTAGCAAACGGGGCATTTTTGGGCAAAATTGGTGTGCTATAGCCCATGGTTTCATGGGTGGGCCCGAGGTACGAGCGTGTTGTGGGTCCAAAATCCACTGGGGCATGCTAAGGAGGCTGGGGTTTGCTCAAGTATTTCCTATTTGAGTTGGATGGGCCATTTGGGTGGTCAAACGGGTGAAACGGCAGCAAACGAGGTATTTTGAGATAAAATTAGTGCGCTATAGCCCACGATTTTGTGGGTGGGCCCGGGGTTCGGGCGTGCTGTGGGCCAAAAATTGACCGGGGCTGGGGAATGCTCAAGTGTTTCTTGTTTGTGTTAGATGGGCCATTTGGGTTGTCAAACAGGTGAAACGGCAGCAAACAGGGCTTTTTTAGGCAAAATCAATGTGCTATCACCCACGATTTTGTGGGTGGGCTCGGGGTTCGGAAGTGTTGTGGGCTGAAAATCGATTGGGACAAGCCATAGAGGCTGGGGTTTGCTCAAGTGTTGTCGTTTGTGTTGGATGGTCCATTTGTGTGGTCAAACGAGCAAAACGGCAGTAAATGGGGCATTTTGGGGCAAAATCGATGTGCTATAGCCCACGGTTTTGTGGGTGGGCTCGGGGTTCGAACGTGTTGTAGGCTAAAACTCGATTAGGGCATGCTTGGTAGGTTGGGATTTTATTAAGTTCTGCCCATTTGTATTGGATGGTCCAATTGACTGATCAAACGGGCGAAACGGCAGCAAACGGGGCATTTTGGGGAAAAATTAGTGTGTTATAGCCCACGGTTTTGTGGGTGGGCCCGGAGTCCGGACGTTCTGTGGGATAAAAATTGAATGGGCATGCCAGGGAGGCTGGGGTTTGCTTAAGTATTTCCCGTTTGTATTGGAGGGGCTATTTGGGTGGTCAAACGGGTGAAACGGAAGCCAACGAGGCATTTTGGGTAAATATCGGTATGCTATAGCCCACGGTTTTGTGGGTAGGCCCGAGGTTCGGGTGTGCTGTGGGTTAAAAATTGACTGGGGCATGACAGTGAGGCTGGGGTTTGCTTATGTGTGTCCCGTTTATGTTGGATGGGCTATTTGGGTGGTCAAACAAGAGAAACGGCAGCAAACAGGGCATTTTGGGGTAAAATCGATGTGTTTTAGCCCACAGTTTTGTGAGTTAGCCTGGGGTTCGGGTATGTTGTGGGCCAAAAATTAAATGGGGCATGCCAGGGAGGCTGGGGTTTTCTCAAGTGTTGCCCGTTTCTAATGGATGGGCCATTCTGGTGGTCAAACGATCAAAAGAACAGCAAATGGGGCATTTTGGGGCAAAATTGATGTGCTATAGCCCACGGTTTTCGGCCGGGGTGTGTCGGGGAGGCTGGGGTTGCTCCAGTGTTACTTGTTTGTGTTGGATGGGCCATTTGGGTGGTCAATCGAGCAAAATGATAGCAAACGGGGCATTTTAGGGTAAAATCGGTATGTGATAGCCCACGGTTTTTTGGGTGGGCTCGGGGACTGGGCATGTTGTGGGTTGAATATCGACCGGGGCGTGCCAGGGAGGTTAGGGTTTTCTCAAGTGTTGCATGTTTGTGTTTGATGATCCATTTGGGTGGTCAAATAGGCAAAACGGCAGCAAACGGGGTGTTTTGGGGCAAAATTAGTGTGTTATAGCCCACGGTTTCGTGAGTGTGCCAAGGGTCCGGGCGTGTTGTGTGCTAAATATCAACTGAGGCGTGCCAGGGAGGCAGAGGTTTGCTCAAGCATTGCTCTATTGTGTTGGATGGGCCATTTGGGTGGTCAAACGGGTGAAACGGCAGCAAATGAGGCATTTTAGGATAAAATTGGTGTGCTATAGCCCACGATTTTGTGGGCGGGCCCGGGGTCCGAGCGTGCTGTGGGCCAAAAATTGACCAGGGCATTCATGAAGGCTGGGGTTTGCTCAAGTGTTGCCCGTTTGTGTTGGATGGGCTATTTGGGTGGTCAAATGAGCGAAAAGACAATAAATGGAGTATTTTGGGGTAAAATTGGTGTGCTATAGCTTACGGTTTCATGGGTGGGCCCGGGGTCCGAGCGTGCTGTGGGTCAAAAATTGCCCAGGACATGTCAGAGAGGCTTGGGTTGCTTATGTGTTGCCCGTTTTTGTTGGATGGGCCATTTGGGTGGTCAAATGGGTGAAACGTCAGTATATGGGGTATTTTAGGGTGAAATCGGTGTGCTATAGCCCACAGTTTCATGGGTAGACCCGGGGTCCAGGCGTGTTGTGGGACAAAAATCGACCGGGATGTGTCAGTGAGGCTGGGATTTGCTCAAGTGTTGCCCATTTGTGTTGGATGGGCCATTTGGGTTATCAAACGGGCGAAACGTAAGCAAATTGGGTGTGTTGGGGCAAAATTGGTGTGCTATAGCCCACGATTTCGTGGATGGGCCATGTTTGTTGTGGGTCAAAAATTGATCGAGGCATGCCAGAGAGGCTGGGGTTTACTCAAGTGTTTCATGTTTGTGTTGGATGGGCTATTTGGGTGGTCAAACGGGCAAAACGGCTACAAACGGGGCATTTTGGGGAAAAATTGGTGTGATATAGCCCATGGTTTCGTGGGTGGGCCCGGGGTCCGAGCGTGCTGTTGGCTGAAAATTCACCGAGGCATGCCAAGGAGGCTGGAGTTTGCTCAAGTATTGCCCGTTTGTGTTGGATGGGCCATTTGGGTGGTCAAACGGGCGAATTGGCAGCAAAGGAGGCATTTTGGGGCAAAATTAGTGTGCTATAACCGACGATTTTGTTGGTGGGCACGGGGTCTGAGCGTGTTGTGGACCGAAAATTGATCAGGACATGCTAGGGAGGTTGTGGTTTGCTCAAGTGTTGCTCATTTGTATTGGATTGGCCATTTGGGTGGTCAAACAGGTAAAACGATAGCTAACGCGATATTTCAGGGAAAAATTAGTGTGCCATAGCCTACGGTTTAGTGGGTGGACCCTGGGTCTGGGTGTGCTGTGGGTTGAAAATCTATCGGGGCGTGAAAAAGAGGTTGAGGTTTGCTTATGTGATGCCAGTTTGCATTAAATGGGCCATTTAGGTGGTCAAACGGGCAAAATGGTAGCGAACGAGGAATTTTTGGGAAAAATCGGTGCGCTATAGCCCACGGTTTTGTGGGTGTCCCGGGCTCCGAGCGTGTCGTGGGCCTAAAATCGATCGAGGAGTGCTAAGGAGGCTGGGGAGCGACCTTGTGTTGCCCGTTCGTGTTGGATAGGCCATTTGGGTGGTCAAACGGGGGAAAAGGCAACAAATGGGGCATTTTCGAGCAAAATTCGTGTGCTATAGCCCACAGTTTCTTGGGTGGGACCGGGCTTCGGACGTGCTGTGGGCCAAAAATCGATTGAGACATTCCAGGGAGGCTGGGAAGTTACCTTGTGTTTCCCGTGTGTGTTGTATGGGCCATTTGGGTGGTCAAACGGGCGAAATGATAGCAAATTGGGCATTTTTTAGTAAAATTGGTGTGCTATAGCCCACAGTTCATGAGTGGAACCGAGCTCCAGGTGTGCCATGGGCCAAAAATCGATCGATGCATGCCAGGGAGGCTGGGGAGAGACTTTGTGTTGCCTGTTCATGTTGGATGGGCCATTTGGGTGGTCAAACGGGCAAAACAACAGCAAATGAGGCATTTTCGAGCAAAATCGGTGTGCTATAGCTTACGGTTTTGTGAGTGGGCTCGGGCTCTGAGCATACCGTGGGCCGAAAATTGACTGAGGCATGCCAGGGAGGTTGAGGAGTGACCTTGTGTTGCCAGTTCATGTTATATGAGCCATTTTGGTGGTAAAACAGGCAAAACGGCAGTAAACGCAGGCCATTTGGTTGTTCAAACAAGCGAAACGGCAGTAAGCGAGGTGTTTTGTGGGTGGGCCCGAGGTCCAGGCATGCTTTGGGTTAAAAATCAACTTAGGTGTGCTAGGCAGGCTGGGGTTTGCCCAAGTGATGCCCGTTTGTGTTGGATGTGCTATTTAGGTGGTCATATGGGCGAAACGACAGAAAACGGGGAATTTTGTGGCAAAATTGGTGTGCTATTGCCCACGGTTTCATGGGTAGGCCTAGGGTCTGGGTGTGATGTGGGCTAAAAATTGACTAGGGCGTGCCAAGGAGGCTGGGGTTTGCTCAAAATTTGCCTTTTTGTGTCGGATGGGCCATTTGGGTGGTCAAACAGGCAAAACGGCAGTAAATGGGCCATTTTAAGGAAAAATCGGTGTGCTAAATCCCACAGTTTCGTGGGTGGGCCCAAGGTCCGGCGTGCTGTGGACCAAAAATCAATCGGGATGTGCCAGGGAGTCTGGGATTTGCTTAAGTATTTCCCGTTTGTATTGGATGGGTCATTTGAGTGGTCAAACGGGCGAAAAGGCAACAAATGGGGCATTATTAGATAAAATCGATGTGCTATAGCCCATGGTTTCATGGGTGGGCCCGGGGTCCAGGCATGTTGTGGGATGAAAATCGATTAGGGCATGCCAAGGAGGCTGGGGTTTGAGCAAATATTTATCATTTGTGTTTTATGGGCCATTTGGGTGGTCAAACGGGCGCAACGACAGCAAACGGGGAATTTTAAGGAAAAATCGGTGTGCTATAACCCATGATTTCGTGGGTGGGCCCAGGGTCCAGGCGTGCTGTTTTCCATAAATCGACTGAGCCATCCCAGGGAAGCTGGGGTTTGCTCAAGTGTTGCCCTTTTGTGTTGGATGGGCCATTTGGGTGGTCAACTAGGCGAAATGACAGCAAATAGGGCATTTTGGGGCAAAATCGATGGGCTATAGCCCACGGTTTTGTGGGTGGGCCCGGGGTTCGAACGTGCTGTAGGCTAAAACACGATCGGGGCATGCCTGGTAGGTTGGGATTTGATTAAGTTCTGCCCGTTTGTATTGTATGGTCCAATTGGGTGATCAAACGGGCGAAACGACAGCAAACGGGGCATTTTGGGGCAAAATTAGTGTGCTATAGCCCACGGTTTTGTGGGTGGGCCCGGAGTTCGGACGTTCTGTGGGCTAAAAATTGAATGGGCATGCCAGGGAGGATGGGGTTTGCTTAATTATTGCCCGTTTGTATTGGAGGGTCCATTTGGGTGGTTAAACGGATGAAACGGAAGCCAACGAGGCATTTTGGGTAAAAATCGGTATGCTATAGCCCACGGTTTTGTGGGTAGGCCCGAGGTCTGGGTGTGCTGTGGGTTAAAAATTGATTGGGGCATGCCATTGAGGCTGGGGTTTGCTTAATTATTTCCCGTTTGTGTTTGATGGGCCATTTGGGAGGTCAAACGGGAGAAACGGCAGCAAACGGGGCATTTGGGGCAAAATTGGTGCTCTATAGCCCACAGTTTCGTGGGTGGGCTCGGGGTCAGGGCGTGCTGGACAAAAATAGACCGGGGCATGCCAGAGAGGCTGGGGTTTGATCAAGTGTTGTCCATTTCTATTGAATGGTCCCTTCGGGTGGTCAAACGAGCAAAAAAGCAGCAAATGGGGCATTTTGGGGAAAAATCGGTGTGCTATTTCCCATGATTTTCGATCGGGGCATGCCAGGGAGGCTGGGGTTTGCTCTGATTTTTCATGTTTGTGTTGGATGGGCCATTTGGATGGTCAAACGGGCGAAACGACAGCAAACAGGGCATTTTGGGGCAAAATCGGTGTGCGATAGCCCACAGTTTTGTGGGTGGACTTGGGGTCTGCGCATGTTGTGGGTTGAATATCGATCGAGGAATTCCAGGGAGTCTAGGGTTTTCTTAAGTGGTTCCTTTTTGTGTTGTATGGGCCATTTGGGTTGTCAAGCGGGCGAAACGGCAGCAAATGGGGCATTTTGGGGAAAAATTAGTATGCTATAGCCCACTGTTTCGTGGGTGGGCCCAGAGTCCAGGCGTGTTGAGGGCTAAAATCGACCAGGGCATGCTAGGTAGGATGGTGTCTACTCAAGTCTAGCCCGTTTGCCTTGTATGGGCCATTTGGGTGGTCAAACAGGCCAAACGGTAGCAAAATCTAGGCGTTTTAGGGCAAAATATAACTCATTGGGATCAGGTGGCTCTTGTAATCAAGCAACAGGACCCACTTCAATACAATAAGAATAAGAAAATTTATATGTCCTCCATACGTACTTATCAACATCTAAGCCGTTCCCTTCCAGGATTGGTTGAAAAAGAATTAAGTAGGGAGTAAAAACAAGAAGGAGAACAAGAGTGGCGATTCCTGTAAAGATTTCAATAGACCCCTGAATAGGAAACAATAACCAACAAAATTCCCTAAATATTTTTCCTACTTTGAGCCAAAAAATAAAGCAAAGATTCTCACAACAAGCTGCTGATCAATCTTCAAAAACCTTATATATAGATCATGCGACATCATAGCATACTATTGAAGACCATCCTGCAAATAAATAGCATATTGATTGCAAGGGAGATTGTCGATACACCAAAGAAGACCCCTGATGGTGAGTATCTTTCAGATGCCCTAACATCAGCTGTGACATACACAACACAAAGTTCATATGCACAAAGCAATCCTACAGCTAGTAGAAGGAGAACAGCTACAGCCCCTGCAGAACACATAACATGATGATTCAATTGTGAAGTGAAGGGAGTGAAAGAACACAAAACAAAGTGGATATCTTTCTCGCATAATTAAAATTTATTTTCTATTTAAATTTCCACCCGCCAATTGTTAAAACCCGAACCACCCAATTATAAAGGCCCATCTAACCCAACTTCCCACTGCGTTACTTTTCCTAGGAGATTATATGAATGTGATTTTCCCAAAACTGGTGATTATGCTCGACTAATTAAGGTACCAAAAAGAAGTCTTCAGATTAATGCATGCACACAACTTGAAGTTTTTTTTTTTTTTGGTTTCTTTCTTTAATAGCGAGATGTTGCTGCCATGACCAATGCTGCAATGGCTGTTCCATCACTTTATAAATCATTTAGTTCCTATGATTTTCATATAAAAATTTTCCCACAACCTTTATGCTCTGTCCCATCACCATGTTCTTTCATATTTCCTCGGCTTCTTCTTCCTCTGCTTTCTCTGTTTTCTGAAAACATCTGTTGCATCTAATCGATGGATTTTCCATCCCTTAAAGTTAATCAATCATTTTATTTTCTTCAATTCTTTACTTGCTAGTTTACAATTATTGACCTTCACTTCGTTATTAGCTTCCTTTAGTAGTCTCTCGCAAACATAATCTCATGGGAATAGTGATGCAATGGGAAGGGTTTAGGAGTTGGGTGAGATGGGTTTTTACAATTGGGTGGGTCGAATAGAAATTTAAATAGAAAATAATTTTTAAATTATGCTAGAAATATATGCATAGGCCCCACATAAGATAATGAAAGTGGTGAGATAGGACTTAGCAGCCAAAGGGAAATATGTGCCCAAAGTTGGATGGCAAGAGCAAATATATCAAAAAAGTATGACAAAAGTCTTCTTTTGATAATTAAGAGCCGAATGAGAACTTCCCTTATGGAAGGAAGGAACAAATATGAACCTTTTCTGAGAGTACAGGGGAAAATATGACCCTTTTTCATTATCTAATAGTCCTAATGATTTCTTATTTTACTATGTTTGGATTACACACAGCTCAAAACTAGTCATCTAGTTCACCAGGCAGCACCTTCAGCCCGCATGTAGAAGTTTGCAAGGTAATTCTGCCTAGTACTCACCACGGATGTAGTAGATAGGTTCATATCAAATGTTGCAGTTGACCTCTAGGTTGATATTCTGATTCCTCACCCACTAGGCCAAACCACAACTTGAACACATCATTACATTACAACCTTTCTTGAACAAAACTTGTTTTATAAGCTCTACAACCGTATCCTAAGGTTTTAAAAAAATAGACTTGTATATTGGATACGGTCAGATGTGTTTAGACTTTATAGGACTCCCTTAAGGATTCCTACATGCATAGATGATTGGGTGTTAATTTGTGGAAAACCATGTCTTCTTTTAAGGTTTTCTACTTCTTGCCCCTCTTTGATGAAATTTATCACTTTATTAAAATGAATGACCCTATTAACAATTTACTTGACTTTTTCACATTCAAAAATATAACCGAGTCTTTTTTTAAGACTATGGTTTCCAGACCAGTTTGCTGCTTACATGCTCCTTGATAAGTGTGTGCTACTTCCCACCCGTACAGGTACTGAGAAACTCTATCCACCAAGACTTGGACAAGATGGGAAGAAATCAACTAGTTTTATGCCTCCGCTAGATTTGAACGGAACGCTTCATGGTTTTCAACACACTTTATTGACCACTAGGCCATATCCTTGGGTGTTATTGCCACATCTTTTCATCTTTTGTTTTCTTTTTTTTGAATTTGGTAATGTTGTATTCCTCAGCATTAAGGATATGCTGGAGACCTCCAAAATAGGATCACAGAGAATAGCAAATCTAATTACAAGGATCCTAGCATATCTACTAGTTGTTCTACCTCCTCTATACCTTCTTCTTTACACCAAAAATACAAACATATGATACATTTCTCCGTTACTCTCTATATGGAACATCTTATCTTTCGTTATTTGAGAATATATATTTTTTTATATTTTGGAATGTGGGTGTGGCTTCGGTGGAGAACAAGTAACAAGAAGTGAGGTTGAAATGGTTTGGGCATGTGATGAGAAGGGGAACGGATGCCCCCAATTCATAGGTGTCAGAGGTTAGCTTTGGATTGTTTTAGGAGAGGTAGAGGAAGGACGAAGAAATACTGGAGGGAGGTGATTAGACGTCTTACTGAGGACATGACACTAGATAGGAAGTTGTGGAAGACTCGAATTAGTTTAAAGGGAAAGTGCGGGTAGGTGGGGCATTGATTGTAGATAGGAGTGCTTTGGTATCTCTTTTCGAGTAGTCGTATGAGGGTTGGGGTGAGGGGTGTGATCCCGGTTTGATAGTGTAGAGTACTACTTTGTGATTGTTATTTTCTATTAATCTATCTTGTTTCATGTTTTATTTCGACTTTGCTTACTGTCTTTGGTCTTGAGCTAGGGATCTATCGGAAATAGACTCTCTACTTCTTCGGAGGTAATGGTATGAACTGAGTACATTTTACCCTCCCCAGACCCCACTATGTGGGAATACACTGGGTATGTTGTTGTTGTTGTTATATTTTGGAATGGAGAAAACGAAAATAAATAGCTTTTACATTGAAGGTTCCTTCTGAATCTTAAATCCCAGTGAATAACACCTTCATGAGACCTACAAATTTTTTGGACCGTCATCTCTCTCAGCAAGAACCACGATATAAACTAGGAAATTCTTTCTTCAATGCGATCTCCCTACACCAACATATATAATTATTTTTATTTGACAATCTTTTTCTTAGAGAAGTAGAAATCTAAGGAATGCTTGGAACAACATTCCTGCTTGCACGTGTGCTTGGGAATAAAAGTGTTTGTCAGTAGAATTTGTATGGTTTTATACATTTCAGTCAAAATATTTTCAGTATTCGTGTTTCCAAAAAGACTAGCAATTTGTTTACTTTCAAACCGACTCATTTACTATTATTTGATTGACTAATCCTTTATATTGGAATGCGCAAAGGGTCAAAAAGTTTGGTAACTCCTTATGAGGGGATGAATAGAGATAAATTTGAACCATAGCTCCGGGTTTTTGTTCATCACTTGCCATAATAATATCTCACTAGGTATGTTGTTGTATTTACCATAATAATATCTCAGGTTTGCAGCCCCTTGATCTTTTTCATAGTTGAGAAGGGTTCTTGAACAACATTGAGGAGCATCTCGAAGTATGGGCCATGGGGAAAAGGATGGGATACAAATACCATACCTAATTAAATTTGGTATGGTTTGTTTTGTTCCTTTAGCACATATTTCATATGGACAGAAGTACAGTGTAAGTTTCAACATTAGGCAAATTTTTATTCAACGTTGTGTGGGCTGACAATTACAATTCAGTCAAACAAACACATTATCCAAATAGGAGTAAAGAAGATCTTACGTTAAATTTGAGTCAAATCAACTTTTCCTTCAAAGGGTTTTTGGGAAAAGTAAAGGGCTGGTGGGACTCCTTCCAATTTAAGAAGTTCAAGACTATGTAAAAGGGTTGGTAGGACTCCTTCCAATATAAGAGGTTCCAGACTATGTACTAGCCTACAAGTTAAAGAACCTAAAGCTAAAGTTGAAAGAGTGGAGCAACAAGTCTATTTGGCAACTTGGAAAAAATATAGAATGATTCTACACAAGCTGAAAGAACTAGAAGGCTTGGAGGAAATTGGGGACTGGGAACTAGGGAGTTGAATGAAGATAAGTTGACCAAAGAGAGCTACATTCTGGATGGAACTATAAGAGGGTGCAAAGCTCGAAGAGATTTACCGAACAGAGATATAGGTTTTTTGAATTAAGGCCGGGATAAAAACACCAAATTCTTTCACAAGATCACAAATGCTAACATGAGATAATTAAGACTACAAATCAATGAAAATAGGATCATATAGCAATCAGAAGGGAAACTTCAAACTTTAAAAGTAATCTTTAAAGGGGAAGTGAGAACTGGAGACCAACCTTCAAACCTAACTAGCCTAGAATCTCAGAGGATGATAGAGAAAAGTACAGAGACCTTTTGTATTGGAACAAGTGAAGATTATCATAAAAAGTTGCAAAGGCAAAAAATCCGAGTCCAAATAGGTTCAATATGGCCTTTCACAAGCATTGTTGGCTGCTATTAATTTTTTTTTCCAGATTGGGATGTTCGAAAATAATTTTAAAGCATCCATAGCATTAGTTCGCTTAAAGACAGGGTCAGAAGAAATGAGGACCTTTAATCCAATAAGCTTAGTAGGGATCTTCTAAAAGATCATTTCCAAACTTACGGTAGAGATATTGAAAAAGGTGATTTACTGGCTGTCCATGGATACTCAAAACATTTTTTATTTAAGCAAGATAAATCATGAACACGGTGCTTATTACAAAAAACAATGTCTAGATAATAAAAAGAGGCAAGGGAAGCTGGTATTTTCTATAGGTTGGATATAGAGAAGGCTTTCGATCATGTAAATTTGACTTACAAAATCTCTGGAAAAAGATTGTCCTTGGGGGAGAAGGGATCAGGCGGATTCATTGGTGAATTTCTATTGTGAAATTCTTAGTAGTTGTAAATAGGTCACCAGAAGGCTTTTTCTTTACATACAAGGGCTCGAGATAGGGTGATCCACTATCTCTCTTCATATTCATTCTGGCAATAGAGGGACTAAGGTTAATGATGTGCAAGGCCAACTCTATAAATTGGCCCAAGGGTTCAGATGAGGACAGAGGGTTCTAATAGAGTAATTACTTCTAACTTCTTCTATGCTGATGATACACCAATACTTTGTGGGAAAAAGGAGATCCAATTGAGATATTTAAGAGTTAGCTTACAGTTATTTGAAGTTATGTCTGGTGTGAAGATTAATCTGGGAAAGAGAAATTATTTCCTATTAATGATGCCAAAGACTTGCAAATATTAGGAGAGAATTTGGGTGTCGGACATGTGAACTTCCAAAGACATATCAAGGCATACCCATAGGTGCCAAATATAAGGCCAAGCAAGTATGGCAAAAGATAGGAGGAGAGATTTGAAAGAATCTTGCAACTTGGAAAAAATAATATCTATGCCTGGGTGATAGAGTCATACTCATCAACAGTGTATTGGATTATCTACCTACTTATCTAATGTTCATTTTTCCTATGCCTGTAAGCATAATCAATAAAGCTTACTGGGAATGGGAAATTTAAGGACACACAACTACAGCCTTCTAATCAAGTTTCTTCGACCACGCCAGTTTCGACAGAAAATTTTCTTATGCTTAGATGAGTTAAGATATTTGATGGTATTTGAAATATTAGGTAATATGTGGGTGCGTATGAATGTCTGTGTAACCAACACGATTGAGAAAATTCATATTTTTTCCTCATAGAAAAATAGGTTTCTCTTCCTCACGGAAAAATAGGTTTTTTTCAAGCAAGTATAAGAGAAGGAGTAATGCATACTTAAACTTTGCCACTGTGTTCTCCACCAAAGCATTATTGAGTAAAATTCCAAAAGCAGAGAACTTCCAGCCATTATTACAGCTAAACCAACTATATCTCTCCCCAGTATCAACATTAACCAGCATCCCCATGTAACAAGCACCACAACTGGAGATATCACAATTATCCATGCAGACAGCGACAAAAAACTACATATAATTCCCAACTGGGGGCCTTGTAAGAATCCCGGCCATTTTCGAGCAAAGATCCAACTGAAAGGCCAAAAAAGAGACAGATATAAACCACAAAGTAGAACATTTTCATCCATAAAAAGTAAAACATCCATATATCTGAACAGATACATGAACTTGATCTGATGCTCCGGGGGAAACCAATCTCAGAAACTAAACTGGTCAGCTAGACAGAACTGTCAAATCAAACAATAAAAAAAACATATAGTTGGATAGCAAACTTGGACGAATAAACAGTTTCACCTTTTTCTATATTGCGGGATTACCATGAGATTACGGTAATCAAACGTTAGGAATGCATCTTCCCTTAGCACATACATACTCTTTTGCTATTCATTTTTACCCATTCACGTAAAATACTGAATGAATTCTATGTTGTTATTGTTGTTGTGTTCTAATTATGTTACCTCTTTCTTCTAGGTTCTAACTTCTAAGTGTCATTATTATTCCTCCTCACAGGTTTTCTCCTGGTGCTGCAATTTTAGTAACAAACCATCAAATAAAACTAGAAATACAATCCAATTGATAATCTAGATATATGGTGGTGGGACCTGTGAAGTAATGGAGTTTTCTCTGTTAGTAGGCATTTGGCCATGAGAATTTTTTCACTCTTTTTTTTTTTTTGAAAAATTATTTCACTTTAGTGAAAATAGTAGTGTTTGGCCATAAGAATTAGTTTGTTTTTTTTTTTTGAAAAATCCATAAGAATTAGTTCATTTTAGTAAAAATTGCTTTTTTAACTTGTTTTCACTTTTTTCACTCCTATTTCTCTCACAAAATTTTAAAAACAACTCCAATTTATATTCATGGCCAAACACAACACCAACTCCAACTCCGAAAAATTATTATTTTCATGGCCAAAAGGAGCTTTTGTCTTTTTATGAGAAGCTTTCTGTTAGGGTGGAGGTTGAATTCCTATGCAGTACAATAAGAGCTCCAAATGTGCCGGGAAAGGTGTGTTTTATCACTTGATTAGCCACTAGAGGGGTGATTTTGTCAGCGGAAAATCTTAGAAAGCGGAAGTTTGTCTACGTTAGTTGGTTTTACATGTGCAAGTAGGCAAGGACGTGGATCACCTTCTTCTACATTGAGAGATTACCTTGAGATTATGTTGGGATGTATTTAGGTGGTTTCGCACTCCTTGGGCGATAAGCATAAATAAGCATAAAAGATAAAATACTATGGAGTGGCAGGATAGAGCATGAAGACAAGTATATAGTAGAGCATATGAAAACTTAGGAAATAAAAAAAATACCTATAAATTCACCATGGGCGCCAATTAACATCCCAAAGTAAAGCAAAAGAAGCAGAAGCAAAGAGAGAGAACAGGGTCCCCGAAATAACACATGCCAACATCAATTCACGCTCATTTCCTTCCATTTTTCCTCCTTTCTCTGTCAAAAAAAAAATCTCATATTCATTACAACATAACAACAACAACAACAATAACAATTTAGCTGATGCACTCACTCAGTTGATAGTATTTACCTAGCTCAACAAAAGCCAATACAGAGACATTCCCAAGTAGAATTCAGCTTCCAAATCAGCCATACCCTGTGGGTGAGTGAGTGGGCGTTTGGGTCAAATTACTGTAAGAAAAAATCAAAACCCTAACTAGGCAGGGAGAGAGAAATAGAGAAGCAGAGTAAAGTTGAGGTACAAATACAAAGTGAACTAATGTGGATATAAAATTCTGAAACGTCAGTCAGTGGTGGTAATGTAAATACTAATATAATAAAATAACACCTCAGTTTTTTACGGTAATATCACGAACCAATCAGAGTTCACATTTTGATGAGCGTGTTATCACTTTATGTGTTTAGTGTGGGATTATTCTCCAACTAAAAAGACATGCTTTGCTATCTACAGTAGTAAGTCAGAATTATACATACCTGATTAAGATTAATTACTTATTAGGGATCATTTGGTTGGGGATAAGTTATTTCAAAATAAATTATCTTAGGATAAGTTATCTCGGCGTGCTTTATTATATCTACACAGTGTTAAGCTCCATTGAAATTAAAATTTAAAAAAAATTATAAATTTAGGGTAAAACCCCTAGCTTTAAGCTTGAAACTCTGGACTTGATTTTTAGAGGAACTTAGTTTTGCTATGGGGGTTTCGAGAGAAGGACGAGAGTATGTCGATAAAATTATGAAAATAGTTTTATTAAGGAGATTGAACGTTGTGAAATTAGGTCTTGGGTCAAGAAAAGTCAAAAATATCCTTTTTAGATATTGTTAAAAAGTTGTTGAAACGATCAGTGACATCAATTTCACATGAGTCCTGAAATGAATTTCACGAATCCTAGATTGATTTCATGAATCGTGTCGTAATTAATGGTTTTCAATAAATTTTGACAATTCTCAAGTAAGATACCACGATTTGGTTCATGATTCGTGATTCTATTCCACAATCGTGTTGTTAAGTTTGGAAACCTAAGAAGTTAATGAACCGAAGAACATCTTCAACGAGTAGTTCCACAAGTATTGGTCTGGTTCCACAACTCGAGAATCAATTTGTGGTTTACTGAAGAATTGGAATGGGTTCCACAAGTAGTTCTACGAATCGTGGACCTAGTTCAGTTCTACGAATCGTGGACCTAGTTCACGACTCATGAACCATTCTGTGTGAACCTAAAACATTGAGTTTTAAAATTTAAGTTGTGAGTTTGGAATGTAGAAATAAGAAAAATTTAAATTTACAAATATATTAAAAGTGCAAACACTCTTAGAAAAGTGATTCAAACCTTTGTCCTTCATTAAAACTCTCTTTATACAAAATCATCTTTTCACCTTTTTTCTTTAATCATTCTTTAATTATTTTAAGGAAAAGGGTCAAATATGCCCCTGAACTTTGCGAAAAGGTCCAAATATGCCCTCCGTTATAAATTTGGTCCAAATATACCTCCTCTGTTAAAATTTAGGACCAAATATACCCCTTCAAACGTTAACTGATTTGCTGGAATTTTGCAAGTCTTTTTTCTTTTCTTTTTTTTATTATTTTTGGTCGGCACGTAAGCAAATAATTGTCACATCAATAAAAATAAATTAACCCAATTCTTTTATACCCTGATCCTACAAGATCTGACCCAAGACCCCTTTAACCTCCCTAATACCCTAAGCCATTTTACCATATCACCGTATCTTCTAGTACGCAAAATAGCGTATTGCTTATTGCTGGTGAATCTTCTCTCCGCAGAGCCTCAGATAATTTTTCATCTTCTTCGACTTCCCCTTTCTTCTTCTTCGGATGATATGCATTTTTTTAGGATCACTACAGTTGTGTATTCTTTATTATTTTGTGCATTTTTCATCAATCACCAAAGTTCTTGCAAAGTTAATAAAGTCAACTAAATGAGACATATGAGGAGATTCGATTGTGTCTGCCAAAATCTTATGAAATTTATTGTTTAAGGAAAAAGGGTGTGTTTTTTATGTCATTATAGAGTCAATTTTGTAACTTTTAGTGGTCCCGATATGAATTTGTTCTTTTAGAATTTTGTTTATTCTATTTTTGTGCTTGTAATGTGTTTGATCTGATGTGGACCCTATAATTTTGTTGCATATTTACTATTTCTTTCATGTGCATTTGAAGGATGATTGATGAAGTTGATATTCTGTTCAATTATGGGGGTAGTTGGGTCATTTCACCTGAGCTTGTCTATATTAAAAAGTGGGTGCACTCATGGCGTCATTTTGATCCTAAATTACTGAGTCATAAAGATATATGTGATGAGTTTACTTTAAGGCTGGGACTTTCTCAAGTTAAACAATTGCTAGTGACTGGGCCCTCAGGTAAGTATTATATTGTAGATGGAGATAGTGGCATTAGGGTTATTCTTAGCTTATTGTGTGATTAATTTAAAGTCATCAACTTTTTTATTGTGGAGGAGAGTGAACTAACAGTCTTTACTCAATATATCACACACCATACTGAAATTGATTTTGTAAATATTGAGGTTGGCACAGACTGTGAACATAGTGTTGGTTCTTTTGTTGATTTTGATTTTTCTGGGGGTGAGGAATATGATTATGAGGGGTTGGAGGCTATTAGCAAGGAAAGAGGAAGGGTAGTAAGTGATAGGTTGGAAAAATACAAGGAATTATATGTAGGTATGTCATTTAAAGACATGAAAGAAGGTAGACAGGCTGTCAACTATTATGCATTAGCTAACAAAAGTGCTTTAACTATAATCAAGGGTGATAAAAAGAGGACTAGATATGGTTGTGAAGAGGGGTGCCCTTTTAGGTGTTTGATTTCAAAAGATGGCAAGACTGGAGGGTTCAAGATCAAGACATTAATCAACAATCACACTTGTGAAGAGGCCTTTTTAACCCTAGAGCTGATTCAACCATTTTGGCCAAATACTTCAGAAATAAGCTTCAAAATAACCCCAAGTATAAGGTCAAAGACATGAGAGGAGAACTTGAAAATGATTTTACATTAAATGTGTGTCAATCCAAACTGAAAAGGGCTAAGCGCATGATTCTTGACAAGTTGGAAGGTAGTTTTATAGATGAGTACAATAATCTTGAGGCCTATGCATAAGAGATTAGGAGGTCTAATCTTGAAAGTGATGTTGTGATAAATATCTCCAAGGATACCTTTGCAGAAAGAAAAAGACAATTTTTAAGGATGTACTTATGCTTTGATGCTCTGAAGAAAGGTTGGAAATGTGGATTGAGGCCACTTATTGGAGTTGATGGTACATTCTTGAAAGGTAGATGTAAGGGTATGTTGTTGGTTGCTCTAGGATAAGATTTTATGAACAGTTTCTATCCACTAACATGGGCAATAGTGGACAAAGAAACCAGAAGGACATGGAGCTGGTTCATGGAGTTATTGAAAAGGTATTTGAACCTTAAAGATGGTGTTGGAACCACATTTATTTCAGATATGCAAAAAGTAAGTTTCTCATTTTTAAATTAAATTTCAGTTTCAATAGCCTTGTCTCGTGATTAAATAACTTCTCTTTTTTTATTAATTATAGGGATTGGTGGATGTTGTTGACAAAGTGTTACCCGGAGCTCACCATAGGTATTGTATGAGACATGTTAAGAGTAATTGGTGTAAAAAGTGGAGGAGTGGTGAAATGAGGAAGCTTATGTGGTGGTGTTCATGGAGTTCATATGATGAAAAATTCAAGAACCAATTGAAAAAGTTAGGACAATTATCAAAAGAAGTTGCAAGGGATTTGGTGAATTTTCCACCAAGGGCATGGTGCAGGGATTATTTTGATACTCAGTGTAAGAACATGATGGTTGACAACAATTTCACTGAGTCATTTAATTCATGGATCCTGGTGCCTATAGGTAAGCCAATAATCAAGATGCTAGAAGAGATAAGAGTAAAAGTGATGAATCTGTTAGTGATAAATGAAAATAAGATAAAGACTTGGTGTGCTAATGGTATTAGTCCAGAATGCATGAATTTGTTTAATGATTGGAGGTCTATAACACATAGATGTAAGGTGGAATTCAATGGAGATTGGGAATATAAGGTTTCTGATGGAGAAGGTAGATACACTGTTAATTTAGAGCACAAAAAATGCACTTGCATACTTGGGGATTTATCAGGTATTCCTTTCCCTCATGCCATCAAAACATTAATGCAAAAGAAGGTGATTCCGGAAACTGAAATTCATTGGAGGTATACCAAAGAGGCTTACATGTTGACCTATAAACACAAGATGCAACCCGTAAAGGGTGAGAGGTTTTGGAAGGTTGAGGCTTCTCATGCAATGTTTCCTTCTAAAGTTGTGAAACAAGTTGGTAGACCTAAAACGAAGAGGGATAGAGAACCTGATGAGGCAAGAAAAAAAAAGGGTGAATGGTCACGGTTTAGAAAGGGCACTCAAATAACATGTAGTAATTGTGGCGAACGAAATCACAATGCAAAAGGTTGTTACAAGTTGAGATACAAAATACTTATTTACAACATATTTTAAATTCTTATGTGATTAACAATATAATTATTGTCAATAATTTTGTAGGAAAAGTCAACTGAAAATGCATCAAGAAAAGAAAAAAGGCCAATGATGGAAAGCAATTCGCAGTCAAGAATAATAGAAGAGGAACATGATCTTGAACAAATACAAATTGCAACGTAAGATTTTGAACCATATGGTCCCGATGTTGGAAATGAAGAAGATTCGCCCCTAAGACCAATGGTATATCCTGAATCTGAATCTTGGGTTGAGAAGTTGATGACAAAAGGTGTTCCAACTGGTACAAGAAAAATCAGTTTTACTGGAGATCACACTGGTGTTTCAGTGCCAACGAATCTACCTTATTCTCCAATAAAGACAACCTGGAAGAAAAAAAAAGCAGTCTCTTCTGGACAATTGCAAATGAAAGCAAAAAAAGGGAGGACGACCAAAATGGGGGTTAAAGGCAAAAGAGTACTTGCACCTGATGGTGCTTTTCTGTGATGTAGTTTAATTTCTATGTATACTTTTGACTTAATTTTCAGGTGGTTAATCATAGTTGATTGACAAACAATATAGTCGGAAGTAAATTTTATTTTGGGTTGGTTAAGCACCTGATAATTAAGTCAAGTCAAACTTTCATATGCCTTGATGAATAGCATTATGGACATATATTTTTTGGTTATGATGATGTTATTGTTGAATGGTATTTGATGACACTATCTTTTGGTTAGATGAATGAATGGTATTGTTGTTGTTTTATTCTATTTTCTTACTTTTTTTTTCTGTTTTTATCCTTTTTTTGCTCAGATTTTTTACTGTTTAATCAGTTTTTGTGGCTATTTATTTTTAGATTTTTTAATATTTCTGCACAGTTTTGATGTTGTTTTTGTTCAGTTTTTTTTTATGCTATTTTTTGTTCAATTTTTGTGCAGCTTAGTCCTTTTTTTGATTGTTTTTGCGCAGATTTTTATTGTTTTTTGCGCAGATTGTGTTGTTTTTTCACTGCTGTTTTATTCAAATTTTTGTTGTTTTGTGCTTTTTTGCCCAATTTCTTTTGTTGTTTTTGCCCAGATTGTTACTGTTTTTTTGTGTTTCCAACAATAGTTGATGCAATTGCACTGGACTCCAAAGAAGATGTCTTCTACACTGGTGGTAGAGATGGGAAAATATACATAGCAGTACAAAATGTTGTTGCTGACCCCAACAACAATTATAGATTGCATATTTTTGGGTTTCTGTCTGAGCAAAGTAAGGCTATTACATGCTTAGCATTAAGTATGGTCGGGGGCTTGCTAATTTCTGGATTAGAGGATGGAATGGTTCCGAGTGTGGAACACCAAAAGCTATAACATCACCCGCATTTTTAGACATACAAAAGGTCTAAGATAATGTACTGCAAACAAATGATAAACATGGCCACAATAACTTGCATATTTTGGTTATAAAAAATGTTTAGCAGTATGTGTTCATCAGTTTTTTCAAGACCAACTGCTATAATTCAGATATAATCAAGATGAAAAAAAGAAAGAAATAGAACTGAAATTTTTTGTTGAACCATCAGTAGTATGCCTTCAAGAAAATATCCATGACCAAGAAGACCAACATGATGTGCTCTCTAAATGGCTAATAAATACTAAAGTAACACAAGTTTTATACAACAAAATCGGCCACCTCTATTCAATATTTTTCATAAGAAGAACAACATTGTGAGCTGTGATACTCCTATTCTCACCGAGACTATCAACTTTCTCATGAGTCTTTGCTTTCAGGTTTACAACCGAAGGATCAGCACCAAGCAGCTTACATAAGTTGGCTCTAATAGCCTCCTTGTGTGGGCTCAATTTTGGTCTTTGTAGAATCAAAGTGGCGTATATGTTTCCCAATTCATAACCGGCTTCATACGCACCTGAACAATAACATTAAAGCATGAACAAGTTAGATCATCTAGTAATCAAGTGCAATTTAGTACTATTGTTACTGGTGATAAAAAAAAAAAATTGTACCAAAGGAAAGTAGGAAGCTCCTATTGACATATTAAAGATGGCAATAGGAAGAAAAGTAGCTATTCAAAATCTTTCACGACACTTTGCAGTTAGTCTTTTTCTACTCTCTCATGGCATACTCAAGTAAAGAAGAACAATTTCATGTTAGTCTTTAGTTATGGTTTGATTTTCCATAACGTGGACAGATTTCTACGTCAAGATTTAATTGCTTAAGCCTGTTAGTAAAAATCTAGTCATTTCATTATATTTGTTCTCAGATGGAACTGGTTCTTGAATTATAAGCTAAGTTACTCGGACTCTTCAAAAATGTTGCCGCACCCGTGTCGGATCCTTCAAAAAATACTATTTTTGAAGGATCCGACACGCACCCGTAGATATTTTTGAAGATTCCGAGAAACTTAAAGTATAAGCACATATCAAATCAATTCTCACTTTTGTTCTTCTATAGTGTTCAAGTGTGATGTCCATGTTCAGTACAATCTTCTATTCAGAGATAAAAGGGACCACGGGAGATAAGCCTAGCTACAATAGTTAGTTGTCTCATGCAAAAAGTATTTTGTTAATTTTCAACAATCCCACCTAATATCTATCACTATCATGTAATCGTTATCAAATAAGCTAATTGATTCCCCTAATATTGGAAGTGTTAGTATTACTATTTTACTAATTAGGTGCAGACAACCCGCTTTACCTCTTATATATGGGGATGACAAATCAGCCTACTATAAAAATAGCCTCTGTGTGGGTCTTGCAAATATCCAATTTGAATGGGAAGAAACTTCATTTGCTCGTACTGGCATCAGTTTATGTTAATCAAATAAATGAAAATGGAACCTAGCTTATGCAGAATAAGAAACTAAATGCGAAAACTATTTCCTGTAAGTCGCATAGAGGGGTAGCCCGATGCACTAAAGCTCCACTATGTGCAGGAGATAATAAATCGCATTACTATCTCAATTCATTTACTACTGCATATTATTTCTCTAAGTTGTTAAATTCTTTAAAACTTGTGCTGAGTTGTTTAGCTATAAGCCATTATCTTATTTGTGTAGTTTGTATGCAGGTAAGTTGTATATGATGTCTCATTTCATATTAAAAAATTTGTATATGAAGTTCCTGAAGATTGCAATCAGTCAATAAGATAAATATACCAAAGGAGACATAAAATTTTGAAGTGGTTAAGAAAATTGAAATACATCTACTATTGAAGGTGCACAATTCACTACTCCAAAGAGAATATAAAAGAGAGTACAAAAAAATTGAGAGAATAACCTCAAAAAAATCATTCTTGAAGAGATTCACAAGACTTATGTTTTACAAACTCAGTTGCTAGACTAAACTCTCTAACTCTGCAAGTGTACATTCTGAATGCTATCAAGAGAAAAGGAATAGATTTTTTTTAATAGGATATGTGTAGATTTTTCCTCAAAGAAAGGAGAAAGACAAATATAAAGTTTATATCAGTTTAATTTTTCCTCAAAGAAAGACAAATAGGAGAAACCCAATCTGCTTTGTGTATTGATTCACTAACATCCATGGGAAGATTAGGGTATTAGGGAGGTTAAAGGGGTCTTGGATCGGATCTTGTAGGATCAGGGTATAAAAGAATTGGGTTAATTTATTTTTATTGATGTGGCAATTATTTGCTTATGTGGCGACCAAAAATTTAAAAAAAGAAAAGAAAAAAAGACTTGCAAAATTCTAGCAAATCAGTTAACGTTTGAAGGGGTATATTTGGTCCTAAATTTTAACAGCGGGGGTATATTTGGACCAAATTTGTAACGAAGGGCATATTTGGACCTTTTCGCAAAGTTCAGGGGCATATTTGACCCTTTTTCCATTATTTTAAAACATTGAATACGGATTATAATAGTGTTCGCAACAAATTTTCGTAAAGATGAAAATAAACTGCAAACAAAAAATAAAATAAATAAAAGAATAATTTTATATAAAAGAATTTTGCGGGTACAATTCCGTTATTCTCTCGATTCTTCTCTCCTAAGTTTTTCCGTAATTCGAGGACCGTTAGCAGCATGATTCTCGAACTTTCGGATGATTTGAACCTCCTAGAAATGCGTTTGGATCTCCAAAAATTGTTTGACAACACTTTGTCTTGTCGATCTCCAAAAATTGTTTGACAGCACTTTGTCTTGTCGAGATGATCTACGGGCAGAACTCCGTTGGTCAATTCTTTAAAGAGTTGTGTAGTCTATGCAGAAGCTTCCTCCAATGCTTGCAGAATGACTACAAAAAATTGTGTAACCCTCTTATTTATAGTTATAGGAGGTAGGCAGTCTAAGTGTAAAGAACCTCTTCTGCCTCATTCCGATTGGTCCATTTAGTTTTCAAGCTTATCACAAATGTTATGTGATAAGTTGTTTGTGATTGGCCAAAAACATGTCATTTGGGACACTTGGCGATGTTTTATTGGCACTTACTTAACTTGAATCACCACATCATTTGAGTGTGTGGCCTTGCCTCATTGGTCTTCAATTTGACTGGGATGCCACGTCACTTGACACGTGGCATAAGTTTGGGTTTCAAGGTGAGATGGACCTTGAAGTCCTTGATGAATAATAAATTGGGCTTATTATTTTTATAGTCCAAAATAATTTTAGACCCAATAAAATATGGGTCAAATCCAAATTTTATATGAATTTGACCCAATAAATTTTACGTGTCTACAAATGCCCCTACTTCAAAGCTCGTCAAGGTGTTTGATTTGTCGAACCTGTTAGAGACGAGATTTGAAGTATTTGTGGAGCCCTATTTTTTTCAAGACTGGAGCATTTTGTCAAAATCCGACTCCTCAAAGTCATGATGATTCGGGTAGAATAACGTGAATTCAGTATAAACTCTGTTTAAGACTAAATATATCCAAATCATGTAGGATTCGTCTATTAGTCCTATATCGAATTTTAATAGGATGATTAATGATGTTATCCCACTTCAAAAAGGCTTAGGAATTTGACTTATTTTGGACACTTAAACGTCACAGTTCTTGTTGAAGACAACTTTGTTCAGCAGATTCTTTTTCGAAATCAAACTAGGGCCCTTCACCGTCTATAAAAGAATATCAACACCCCATTAAATCATTGTAATTCAGCCTGAGTAGAAACTCAACTTCTGTTCTTCTCCTTTTTTTGCTCTTTTTTCACAATTGAGCTTTCGGCACTTTGGCGCGTCTGTGGAAGAAGCTTCATAACGCATCGTGAAGGTGTCCAAATCATGAACGGCTTGTAGCATTGAAAAGCATACTTGCAAGGCTACGTTCTTCGGGAAAACCACGCTCAACTTATCCTTAGATCTGCCCAGGTATCGTTTCAAAATCAGATCTTCAGTTCTGCTTCGTCACTTTTTACTTGTTTTGTGCAGTCTCACGAAAACTCTCATATCTTGACTTAGGAACATCGAAATCAGGAGTCGTTTTTTGAGTTGGAAACTAAAATCGTAGATATACGTCTCACCTGGAAACCACAATCATATTGCATCCGAATTGTCCCATATATTGCTCTAAAAACAGCCTTCGAATCTTGGTTTGCTAGTTATTTCAGCTTTGCACAGCGACACGATAAATTCCATATCTCGACGTGAAAGTATCGGAATCAGGTGCCATTTTTTGCATTGGAAACTAGACTCACAGATCTACATCTCACGTGGAAATGACGATCATATTGCATCCGAATCGTCCTAGATATTGCTCCAAATATGGCCTTCCAATCTTGACTCACTAGTTATTTCAGCTTCAGATATTGCTCCAAATACGGTCTTCCAATCTTGACTCGCTAGTTATTTCAGCTTTGCGCAATATCACGATAAATTTTATATCTCGACTTGGAAGTATCGTAATCAGGTGTTATTTTTTGCATTGGAAACTAGACTAGTAGATCTACATCTCACGTGGAAATGACAATCAGATTGCATCCGAATCATCCCAAATATTGCTCCAAATACGGCCTTCTAATCTTGGCTCGCTAGTTATTTCAGCTTTGCGCAGCGTCACGATAAATTCCATATCTCAACATTAAAGTATCGAAATCAGGAGCCGTTTTTGCGTTGGAAACTAGACTCATAGATCTACGTTATGCGTGAAATCCATCAGCATAAAACCTTTAGATTTTCTCAGGTAAATTTTTGAAGTTACAGCCTAAATCTTGTGATACTCCTTTTTCCTTTAGCAGACTTACCATTTAATTTAATGTCTTTGGCAGGTATTCAAACGCAGAGAGGATATCTTCAGTGCTTTGAAAATATGGTGAACTTCTGTGACCAAACGACACCATATCTTCTACTTGAAATAGCAAACGATGAATGATATTCTCCTGCTAGCGTCCTTACCTTGAAATTTTATCCTCCGGTAATAGGTTCCTTCCCGCTTGACAGAGGATCGCCTGACATGTCCCTTTATCTAGACAAATGGTCGACAAACAAAGAAATTAACGTCCTTGACTTCAATAAGGTCATTAATACTGCTGCTATTGTGCTGCATTCATCTAGACATGACAAAGAATCTGCTGCTACATATCCCAAAGGATCGAATAAGGGCCTTGCTACATGAATTATTCCCAATCAGGCTTTGGCGAGTTTCATTATGTTACTTGATATTGGAAGTGGGTAGAGGATGTCCTTAGCCGTAGCAAGGAGGCACTGGAACGGACTAAGATTTATGATGTTGTTTTCGCCTCTTTATTTATGTACGACGTCAACGAGAATGTTTTGCAGGCCTTTTGTGAACTTTGGCATTCCTCGACTAATACAATATGTGTCGTCATTGGTGAGCTTTCTATTTCATTGTGGGACCTACGTATGATTGAGGGCCTTCCAATACACGGAACTTTCTTTGATGAAGTCGTCCCTTCGACCAAAGAATTTTCGCAAACAGGTCAGCAAGGGAAGCTATTTTTTCCTAAAACTTGTGCTTACTTATTTTCAGCATTCTATCGACTTTCAAATACTGCGTCTAAGGAGGTTTCTGTCCATGATTGGGTGAATTTTTGGTTCAAAGGACCGCAGAGGTACAAGGATCCTTCACCACGAGGCCCTAAAAATCAAGCTAAACCAAAGTCAAATCACAGTCCCAACGGCTATATTGATATGTCATTTTTACTACGAAAGGAAGAAGAGAACGTTCCTTTCGTCGAGTTAGCTGTGGAAGGGTCTCTTAGAGAAGAGACGAACTTGACTGCTTTTCTTGCCTGCTAGATTTGCAAGTTCGTTCTTCCAATTAAGAAACTTGACCACATCCGTCCTAGCGTCTTTAAGATTGCAAGTCTAATGGCTCATGGGGAGAGGTTTGCACTAGCAATTCCTGTTTTGGCTAGTATCTACAGAGGCTTGACAGAGATCACAACTTCAACAAACTTAGGTGCAAGCGACATAATTTTTCCCATACAATATGTCTATGGATGGATTGGTGCGTATTTTAACTCCTACTATCAAGCACGTCATTACAACGGTGCTCGTATGTGTAGGATTACTGGGGAAAGGATGGCTAGAAGCTTTGATCTTTCTGGTGCAAGACGGTTATTTCAAAATGTCGATATCTGCAGTCTCCCCACCTTGGCCATTCTACAACCCAAGGAGTTGCTTATAGCAGACAATGGAGAATTGTCTAATTCTTGGAACGATTATTTCATTAGTGTTCGTTCGAGCTACGTTACGCTCCGGTGTGATGATCACTTTGTCATAGAGCCTTACAGTCCCCATAGATTCAGCTGACAGTTTGGATTTGTTCAAGACCTTCTTGGAAACTTCATCAAACGACCATATGACGGCACACTTGAAGAATTGGTACGACTTTGGGACTCTTGCACTCGTCTTAGTAGTTCTTCAACCATTAGTAAACCACCATGTTCTGAAAGGCCTCTAACAACCAATAGGTATGCCAATTGGTGGCATATTGGTCAAACAAACCTTGTCGGGCAAAATAAAATTATCTTAAAAGTTCTCCTTTGGCCCTCGGAACAAGGTAAGTCTTCCACTTTCTCCCTTGTTAAGTCAAAGATGAGCCTGTTGTCTTCTAAGTCTTCATCTTCAAGGGGTAAATTGGTGAAATCTGGAAAAGAATCAAGTCTTCCTTCAGTAAAATTAAATGACACTCCTTCTGTGGCTTAGAAAAAGACTCGCAAGCGAAACAACGATTCTTCTTTACTTGAGGCTAATAGTGAAAAGACGCCAACCAAAACACCACTCGAAGATAAGATTCCTCCTATCCGCATCGTTAATGAAGTTGTAGGTGCTAATCATGACACTAGCTCAACGAAAGGAGATCAAGACCAACAGTGGAAGCACAAAAGAAAGAAGGCAAAAGACCAATCTAGCGAATTTGTTGATTTAGACAATGCTACTATAGGTAGCGAGGCATTTTCTGTTAATGACCTTAGCTCTACTATGCCATTGACTGAACTCGCAGAACAAGTAAGATTACTCTCTTTTTCTCTCTCTTTTTATTAAGAAAAATAATAATACCTTGCTAATATTATTATTATTATTATTATTATTATTTTAAGCTGAATCTCCAAGGCATTTCTACCGATACGCTTAATGGCATTTTGATGGCGTTACGAGTTCAAGTTGCCTTGATACATCTTCTCCTCCTGTCACAGAAGCTTTGATAAACAACATAGAGGTTGTGGCTGCCCAAGTTAAGTCTCATAAAGTTCATGCATCTTCATTGTGTTTATCGTCATTTGTGGCCTCAAATTTTGAACCACAAGAGACAATCTCTACTTTCAAGAAGTCTTACATTCTTCAGCTGTGTGGTGCATTGCATAAATGGCTAACCATGTTCTCCATTGAATCTTCGAATGACTTTTCAAAGTTGAAAAATGGCGTGAACATGCTTATGGAGGAGCTCAAAGGATTTGACGTCATCAATACCTCTATTCTAGAGGGCTCTGTTAATACTTTTATAAAAACATATGAGGAGTACGGCGCCATGAAATCATCTTCATCCTAGAAAATAACTAAAGAGAACCATCAAAAATTGCTCTCTAATGTTCAACAAAGCCTTGCTAATGCAAAAGAGGAAAATACCAAGGAGAGAGGGCGCATGGAGGATCTCCAATCAAATCTTGCTAAGTTTGATGAAGAACTAAAGCTCTTATCTACGAAGAGGGAGAAAACCATTTCATGCATAAAAGAGCAGAAAGAACGGTTGTCTACAAGCCAAAAGAAGATTATCACTTTCGAGGGCGAGCTTCATGCAATTAGGGAGAAACGTCCATTATCTAAAAACGAAGTGGAGACACTATCCAAACTGAAAGAGGCGGTTGAGGCGAGTCGTCAGCAAATTCTGGAATTTCAACCTTTTCCCTAGTTTAGATACTTCCTTAGGATTTTTTTTATTGCTTATTATAATGTAGTGACATTTTTTTGCCTTTGGTGCAATAAAGGTGACCTTTAGCTTTCATTCAAATATTGTTGCATCTATTTTTTTTTTTCAAATGATCAAACAGATGAATTTTCCCCCAATAATGGATAAACTTTGAGTTTTGTTGACAACATGTATCAAAATCAAACTTCTTTCCGATTAACCGGAATTAATTTTTTTAAGTTGACCATGAATCTGTCCAATTTCATAGTTTTGCACGGCTAAGGTAGAAAATTCATAACTTGATGCAGAAGCCTTTGAATTATGAGCCGTCTTTTTTTTCCAAAGATAACACCAAGATCTAAAACATATATAAAAATCAAGACCATATCCCTTACGGATTTGTACAGATTCATCATTGAAGTCAGCTCAGTTTGAAACGTTAGGGTCTCTTTCACAGCTTTGAGTGGCTATGGTAGAAAATTCATAACTTGATGCAGAAGTCTTTGAATCACAGGCCATCTATTTTATTGCAAAGATAACACCAAGATCTACAACATAAGTAAAAATCAAGACTATATCATTTATGGATTTATACAGATTCGTCGTTGAATTCAGCTCTGTTCGAAACGTGAGGGTCTCTTTCTCAGCTTTGAGTGGCTATGGCAGAAAATTCATAGCTTGACGCAAAAGTATTTGAATTACAAGCCGTATTTTTATTTTGCGAATATAACACCAAGATCTACAATATATGTAAAAATAAATACCATTTCCTTTACGGATTTGTACAGATTCGTCGTTGAAGTCAGCTCAGTTAGAAACGTGAGGGTCTTTTTCACAACTTTGAGTGGCTATGGTAGAAAATTCATAACTTGACGCAGAAGTCTTTGAATTACAAGCCGTCTTATTTGTTGGGAAGATAACACCAAGAGCTACAACATATGTAAAAATCAAGACCATATCCTTTACAGATTTGTACAGATTCGTCGTTGAAGTCAGCTCTGTTCGAAACGTGAGGGTCTCTTTCGCAGCTTTGAGTGGCTATGGTAGAAAATTCATAACTTGACGCAGAAGTTTTTGAATTACAAGCCGTCTTTTTTGCTGCGAAGATAACACCAAGAGCTACAACATATGTAAAAATCAAGACCATATACTTTACAGATTTATACAAATTCGTCTTTGAAGTCAGCTTTACTTAACTTGTTTCTTCACCTTTGCACATTTGTGGTAAACTAAGCGAAGAAACGTCTAATTCATGCGATATCTACGTCACTTCAAAGTATTATTGTCGTGCTTAAGTAATGACAAATCCTTTTCCTTTTCTCCTTTTTTTTTAACTCATATGACTGAACTTAGAGTAAAAGGATACTCTAAGCTACCTACGTACCTCGAGAGGATCAAGTCATAACGTAGTTCAAGATGCTGAGTTAAAAAAAATTATCTTTATTTATTATTTACTCTTTTTTTAAGAGTCGTTCATAGTTTATACTCATGCGGGCCAGGAGTGTCATGCGGTTTGAGCTCGTGCCTTAAGAAGCGTAGGCAACCTTCATGGAAAGTACTGCTTCAGGAACTTGCCGTTGATGGGACCAACTCTTACACCATCTTGATCGATGATCTCATAAGCACCACTTGAATATGCTTATTTCACAACATATGGCCCATCCCACTTAGATGTAAACTTGTCACCGATGTGTTTGCTGAGGATTATGGGTCTTCGAACTGTTAAGACCAAGTATCCTACTTGAAATGATCGCGGTCACACTCTCTTGTTGAAAGCTCTAGCAAGTCGAGCTTGATAACACTCCAACTTTTATTGTGCTTCTAATCTCTTCTCGCCAATGCCTCTAACTCTGCCAGACGAAGTTAAGCGTTACTTTCAGTTGTAAGTCCTTCTTGGATCTCTATTCGTAGTGATGGAATTTGTTGTTCTAGTGGAAGAACTGCTTCTACGCCATACACCAACGATATGGAGTCGCTTGGGTAGCAGTTCTGCATATGGTACGATATGCCCACAAAGTTTCACCGATCCTCTCATGCCAGTCCCTTTTATTTCTTGCAACCACTTTCTTCAACAGGTTACCAAGTGTTTTATTAAAAGCTTCGGCAAGACCATTGGCAAGTGCATTGTACATTGAGGACTTATGCTTCTTAAAATTAAACTTCTCGCACAAAGTCCTCATGAGCTTATTGTTGAAGGGTGTTCTATTATCAGTAACTATGTATCTTGGTATGCCATACATGAAGATGATGTTTGACTTGATAAAATCAACAACATTTTCCTTTTTTACCTCTTTTAGCATCACGGCTTCAACCCATCTCAAGAAATAATTGGTAGCGGCTAAGATGTACATTTGCCCTTTTGACGACTTTGGGAGAGGTCCAATAACATCAAGTCCCCACTCATCGAGAGGCCATGATGCTATAGTTGGGTGGAGATGATCTGGAGACTGATGTATATAATTAGAATGGAATTGATATGCCTGACATCTTTTGGCATGCTCTAAACAGTCCATCACCATTGTTGGCCAATAGTAGCCCATCCTTTTGATACGAAAATGAAGTTTAGTCCCTGATTGGTGTGCTCCACCTGTGCCAGAATGTGCTTCCTCCATTGTTTGTTAAGTTTCTTCTTTGTTAAGACACCGCCAGAGTAATCCCTCATAAGAACGACGAAATAAAATTCCCTCATGGAAGATAAATCGTGGTGCCCTTCTTCTAATGTTTGCTTTTTTCGATGGCTCATCGGGTAGCCTTCCGTGTTCGAAATACTCAATTAGTGGTTTTCTCCAATCTTCTTCTTCAACGACTCGAACAGATGTATAGAGGCTTTTATCTAATTGAAGATCAAGGCAACCGGGAAAACCCATCGATGACTCACTTGTACCTTTGTTGACTCCTTTCCTCTTAGTTCCATCATCGTAGCCAAGTTTGCCAAAGCATCCGCCATGTGATTTTATTCTCTTGGGACGAGGTTTAAGAACACTTGATCATACCTTTCAAGCAAACAAGCAGTGTATTGATGATATGGTATAAGATCTTTCTTCTTCACCTCGTAACTACCTAAGAGTTGATTTATGATCAACTTAGAGTCACCATAGATATCCAATTGCGGAATCTTTATATCCGATGCCATTTCGAGTCCAATAATTAAAGCTTGGTACTCTGCAGTGTTATTGAAACATGTTTCACCCAGAACAAATGAAAATGGCAAGATTAGTCTTTCTGGTGATATTAACACGACGCCTGCCCCTGCACCATCTTGACATGTTGATCCATCGAAGAGCATTGTCCATGTCGGCAGTTCTTCAGTAAATAATGCATCTTCATCAGGAAACTCATTCGAAACCTCCCACTCTGCGAGCAGGGGGTGATCAGCGAGGAAATTAGCAAGTGTTTGCCCTTTCACAGCCTTTTGGGGCATGTAAATGATCTCATATTGGTTAAACAATATAGATCATCTAGCTAGACGTCCTGAGAGAACTGGATAAGTCATCACAAACTTCACGGGATCAGATCGGGAAATTAGCTTGATGGTGTATGCTTCAAAATAATGCTTTAATTTCTTTATCGCATAAAGCAAATCCAAACACATCTTCTCAATGGACGTATAATTTAACTCAGCTCCTATCAAAGTTCGACTTCGATAGTACAATGCTTGCTCTCTCTTAGCTTCATTATCTTGAGCCAGAAGTGCTCCAAGTGATCGCTCTTGTGATGCAATGTAGAGTATCAATGGCCTCCCAGGATTTGGTGCCCCTAATACAGGTGGATTCAATAGATACTTTTTTATGCTTTCAAAAGCATTTCGACATGATTGATCCAAGCGAAAAGGGGCATCTTTCTTCATTAGGTGGCTAAAGGGCTGACACCGTCCATCCAAGTTAGAGATGAACCTCCGAATGAATGCCAAATTTCCTTGTAGACTGCGGAGGTCTCTCAAGTTCTTTGGATCTGGCATTTTCTGAATGACATCAATCTTGGTGAGATCAACTTCAATTTCGTAGTGACGCACAATAAAGCCAAGGAACTTTCCCGAAGTAACCCCAAAAGCACATTTGAGTGGGTTCATTTTCAAGTCAAATTTTCTTAACCTCTCAAAAACAATACGAAGATCTTCAAGATGGCCGCCCCTGTACTTTCTCTTTACCACCAAGTCGTCGACGTAGCATTCCACCCTCTTGTGCAATATACCATAAAAAATGTTTTGCATTGCACGTTGGTAGGTGGAACCCGCATTTTTTAGACCAAAAGGCATCACCTTGTAGCAAAATATCCCTTTTGGAGTTCGAAAAGCAGTGCATTCTTCGTCTCTTGAAGACATTCTGATTTGGCTATATCCGGAAGACCCATCCATAAATGACATAGCTTCATGTCCAGTCATCGCATCAACCACGAGCTCTATGATTGGTATCGGAAAATCATCCTTCGGACATGCCTTGTTCAAGTCTCGAAAATCAACGCACACACGTATTTGGCCATTCTTATTTTTGACAGGTACAATATTTGAGATCCATGGTGGGTATTTCACCTCTCGAATAAATCCGGCTTCGATGAGCCTATTGACCTCTACTTAAATTTGTGTTACTAACTCAGGGCGAAACATTCGTTGTGACTGATTTACACCCCCTTTTTTATCCCTAAATGATGAATAGCTACCTTAGGACTAAGTCCAGGCATTTCCTTGTATGACCAAGAAAAGACATCTTTGTACTCGACTAATAACTTAAAGTAGTCCCTCTCTTCTTGCGGTGTAAGAAATGCACTAATAAAGGTTGGGCTCGAATTCTCCAATGTACCTAGGTTTATCTCTTTGAGTTCATCTACAGTCGATTGTACTCCATCCTCTAGTTGAGGGGGTGCTTCTTGAACATCTTCCTCCATTTCATCATGGCATAGATTTTCCTCCACCGTTATATGATATGACGCATTGGCTTCCTCTGGATCCTTCTTTGTTTCTCTACGATGTTGTTGGTAAAAACAATAGTTCTTTTTCTTACCTTTAGCGGGCCATCCGTGGTGATTGACAAAATAGACTTTCTTTTCATGCGCGATGGGAAAGCACTATAAATTTCCTTGTCATCAATGTCCTCAGAGAAATATTATTGTTCGTGCTCCGATAACATCTTTCTAGATGATGGCTTTTCTGCGGTTCCCAAGCGAAGAAAAATAGAGGAATTCACGGTGGTGACACATCCTTCTATCCAGTTAGAAGCTCCACTTCTATCTTTGCCTCCTAATCTATCAAATATAGAGACACGAGGTGTTGATTTTCCTATGCGATCAAATACTGAGGTCCGTTGTGGTGTTTTCTCGTCCTCACCCTTCTTTTCCTCTTCTGCTGAGATGTGGTGAGACAAAGTCGTTTCCTTCACCTTTCTAGTTGAAATTCGGAGAGGCTCTGGCAATTTGAATCCTAGCCCAAACTTAGGAGTGACGACGTAATGTCCCTGCTTTCTCAACTTCATTTGGGATGTTGTAAGGTCGTGTATTTTTTCGCCAGTAACTTCATCTTTGAGCTCTCCTAGTTTTGTCGGATTGTAGAAGTCATAACCTGATTTTTCAAGTAATGTGAAAGCCTTTCGATCAAAGTGACCTTTTATCTTTTCAACTAAGGTGTCATTTCTTGAGGACTCAGGAGTAATAGGTTGGATTTGTACGACCGGTACAATCATACTCTTTTTCAAATCTTGAAACATTTCATGGCTCATTTCTTTTCTTGGATGGAGAACTTGTTGAGTACATGCCTCTAGCAAGGGTTGTCCATCTCTTCGACGCTCACGTGGAATGTAGCGAAAGACTACATGCTCATTAGTTGTCTTTGGTTTCACGTCTCCTGAGAACTTAATGGTGATTCCTTCAGTTCTTTCCTTAGACATCTTAGCAACACCCTTTTGTACTCCTATCTCTTCTTTTGAATTGACCCCGATTGGACTGGAGGGTATTGGTTTCTTCACATCTAACTCACAAGAGTCCAAGTAGAATTTCGCATCTGCAAAGTATGACTCTGTCTCTGTGAAAGGATTGATATCCGCATCAACTTTGACTACCTCACTATCTTTTATATACTTCGTGCATTGATGCAAAGTAGATGTCACCACTCCATTTTCACGCAACCAGGGGCGTCCAAGCAGCAAGTTGTACGATGTCTTGGCATCTATGACGTGAATCAAAATGTTTGATTTCATATTGCCAATGGATAATTCTATGGAAATCTTTCCCATGGCTCGCTGCCCTCCTTGATTGAAGCCTTGAATTGTTATATTACTTTGGGATAGTTCATCAATAGAGATTCCAAGCCTTTTGAGCACTGTCCTTGGCATAATATTTACCGCTGAACCATCATCGATCAATATATGATTGAGATGTCGTTCTCAAATAGCTCCCACGACAAACAACGGCCAGTTATGCAGTTTGGACCCTAACAACAAGTCATCATCTGTGAAGGAAATTACAGCAAAACACGATGCAGCTTCTTCCAGTGAACAGAATTGTTAGGATTCTTAATTTTAAGAGATCATAGTATTTGTTAGTATTCATGTACAAGCCAAGCAATTGTAACAGAAACTTTTGTATATTTTGTTGAGAACTTTGGAACAAGGTCAATCTAGTTACTAATAGTAGGATTTTTCTTTCCAGTTTAGTCGTGTATATTTGTAATATTCTTATTTATTTGATTTATTTGTTCTTAAAACTTTTGATTTTCTAATTGTTGCAAGTGAATGAATGTATATTTGTGGGTTCTGTTAATTATTGGACATGGGATTGTTTCGTTTCTGGATCAAAAACAATAGCTTTCTGCTCTCCGTTCAAACATACCAATGTTTTATTTATATGGGATTGGATGATCTTTTCCTCATGAACTAACTCTTAGGATTGCGTTAATAAGTTAAATCTCATGTTCACTCTAAAACACAGAAGTATGTAGTACTAATTGTTTTTCTTAAACTCTATCGAGTCTTCCTCAAAGGAGATAAAGTTAATTTAGAGTATACAAGTGGCTTAGTTTTATCTAGGCGTCTTTATGGTTCGATTTGAGTTAGTTTAGACCTTTGGGGTTTTCACCTTTTGCCAGAGACCTCGGGGTTCAGCGCTTTCTGGACCTCGCTTACAGAGGGGGTTTTAGTACACTAAACTGACTAGGCTGATTTCAACATTAATAGAAGATCCACTACAGGCTATTGTGTTTTTGTTAGAGGAAACTTGGTAGCATGTAAAGTAAGAAACAAAGTATTGTATCTCGATTCAGTGCGAAATTTGAGTACAAAGCATGCCACAGTCTACATGTGAAATTATATGGATACATCATCTTTCAATTGAAATTGGTTTGGCGCATCATATTCCAGCAAAACTCTGTTGTGATAATCAAGTTGCTCTTTATATTGCCTCAAATCCAGTCTATCATGAAAGAACTAAACCTATTGAAGTTGACTATTACTTTATCCGTGAGTAGATTTAGGAAAACTTGATTTCTACAAGTTACGTGAAGACAGGAAAACAAGTAGCTGATTTGCTCACAAATACAGTAAATGGGACTCGAGTTAATAACCTTTGTAAGAAGTTGGGAAAGATTAATATCTAACTATGCTTCAACTTGAGGGAGTGTTACAAAATATACATAAACATCATTCTTTGTAATATACATAGGCATAATTAACTTTTTTTTTCTATCCTAAGTTAGCACCTAATGTATTGTATTTATACCTTGCTTATCTATTGAAATAAGACATTGACTTCCATTCGATTACATTACAAAAGGTGGTGTCTGCACCAACTCGCAAGCACCTCCACTATTTTACTGGATGCTCTACATCCTCCAAGGCTTAGGCAGAGGAGAGACTTGGGTTCAAAAGGTGAACCTTTTATTCTATTTATAAACTGCAGGATAGTCTCCCGTTACTTTCCGCAGAAATCTAACGATTCAGAACTACCTTATGATTTCTAGACTACAGACTTTATTTTCTGTTTATTAAAAAAAAAAAAAAGACAAGGGAAAATGTCTCTTCTCCTGATAGCAATGATACTACAAAGACGTGTCTGAAATATTCACAAAATGAGCTTATAGTTCAATTGCAAACAACATCAGAGTAAAAGCCTATTGTCCTACGCTTGCAGTCTTGGACGTCTAGCAATTCCACGTCAAAAACTTCAAACTGTTTTGAGCTAAAAAATGTTGAAGGCCCAACCTGTGAGATGCGGATATTGCAAAAATATCAAAGTTCTAGTTATGCAACTTCTATATACAGTCCATCAAAAGGCTGTATATTACCAGGAGCTAGCAATATCGATTTACATCCTAGTTTTGGGAAATACACTTGCAGAAGCATAGCGCAAAATGTGATTTCAAGGTGTTGTTAACCTATATTTTGCTCAAGTCACAAGGGAGTTGCAATAGCTGCCTCAAGGTAACTTTTGCTTACATGTAATTTTGGCGTATTAATACATTTCCGAAAAAATAAATTAAGCATCTTCTGCAGAGAAGAAGAGCATTTCTTGATCTATGTACATGATGTCCCAACTTTGTAAATATTGTGCAAAACACAATGAGTCCAGTTAACACCATTACTTTTTGGGAGGGGAAAAAACTGTTGAGCATTAATCATTAAGTGCATTAGGAGCTCAAGCCACATCACATTTATTCATCCATCTAAGAAGGAATGAAACCATAATCCAGAACCTTTAAAATGTTATATTGATTTATACTTTCTTAATATTAATACTAAAAATGTAAGTTGCCCATTGTTTAAGAAACACCTAAGGTAAAATTTATTTTCTTTTTTGTATTTGTTTTCTGGAGTGTAATAATAATCTTTAGTTATTTGGATACCACTCAACAAACAAATAAAAGGTTCCTTTTCCTTTGTGAAGTTTTGGGAAGATGAACCTTCTAATCCCCCCCCCCCCCAACAAAAAAAACCCACCCACCCAACAAAGACAAATTAAACCACTTGATTAGAACAGTAGGAGAACACCTAGGTCCGAGTTGGTAGTCTTGAGTTCAAAATTACTCCAAGTTTATTAGGAACTTATCTTTGAGGTGGTGAAACATATACATATTCTCTGTTTTGAATCTTGAAAGGAGTACTCCAACTTAAACCATACTGTCTAAATGGCCGAGGGAGACAAAAGAAATTACTAAAGTGAGCAAAAGGGGTATTATTGGAGGAAGAGCTTCATTGTCTTCTGTTGGTTAGCAGTATCAGAAATCGATTCTTATCAAATTAAAAATATCAGAAGAATGCAACAGACTACACAGCAGTCTAAATGCTTATGTTTATTCCATAACAACTTTAGATGATAACAACACCAACAACAACAACATACCCAGTGAAATCCCACAAGTGAGGTCTGAGGAGGGTAAAGTGTACGCAGACCTTACCACTACTTCGGGGAGGAAGAGAGGTTGTTTCTGAAAGACCCTCGGCTCAAGTGTAGCAAATCCAAGTACAATGAACAACTTTAGATGATACTAATTATAAAAGAATCCAATTGAGCGGGAAATTTAAGGACACTTACCGGAGGTCCTAGTTCTGGAGGTATGATTATCCTCCTTTTGCCCCCAGGTCTCATGTCTCTAATTCCTTCCTCAAAACCTGCAATCATCCTTCTCTGCTTATTGCAAATTTTTCTCAGAGAGGTAAAGAGGTTACAAGATTGCGTGTTTGCTTAGATCACCTGGGACCAATGCTTTAGTGCCCATCCGAATTTTTGCAGGAGAACCTTGTAGATATGTGCTGTCAATACGACGTCCAGACTCGTTATAACCAACATAGTGGAAAGTCACCTGCCAATGGTAAAGAAACTCAGGGATGAATGGAGAAATTCAAGAATCAGCAACAAGTAATTTGTTTATCATTTTTGAATGCAATTAACCTTGCTTTTTCCCTTTAATTTGGAATCTGAATACCTATTAGAACAAAAAAAATCCCGTTTATCTTTTGCTTTTTTGTAAATAAAGTGAACTACGAAAGGATCATCACTAGACCCAGATGCCAAGTTGAACTAAGCCCAACTGAACTTAGTAACAGTATAACCAGCCTAAGTCAGCCCTTTGCAAATATCAACAAGACATAAGTCAGAATAACTACATAACACTTAAAACAGTCCCATCTCTGTGAAGGAAAATAAATTTCCCAATGATTGTCCTTGGCCAACTTCATAAAACTCATGTGTGAAAGATCATGGTGACTTACCAAGCTTTCTGTTCAGCAACAGCAAAGTAAGGAACCCAGGTAGTTGAAATTGAAATCATATCGAGTAAGTGAGATTTTATTTTGGTAACTCTAATGTCCATAAAAACCAATCAACAACTCCACACTTCGCGCGTCACTGAAGTATATCTAGCTTAAGTCTACATTGAGCAGAGGAAAACCACTATCGGAAGAGTAAGATATGTCAGTTAATGGACCACTGAAACAGTCAAAGCACATAAATGTCTTACACCAAGGGGAGAAAATCAACTCCTTAAACTGAGAGGCTTTTATAAAAGTCACCCAGAGCCGTAAATAGAGTTTGGCTATAATATAACAGGTTCTCAAATGACAACACGAAGAAATCAAGGAAATATTTCCATAATATTAGCTCCTTCAAAGACAAGGCACAACATCCAAGTTTTGCTTTCTAAATATTCGGTATTGATCCCATAATACAGACATCCAAGGATCATTGTGTAACAAAATAAAATAGTGAAAGACTACAGTACTAGACGCCATCACCTGTGTAGTGGCTGTTTCTAAAAGATCAAATGGAACTTTTGAATGCAACAGCATACACTAGGTGATTTCTTCCCATCTATTCTAGCCTGGGTGAATAGAGCTACGCTGGTACCTGTTGTTCGTGGGAGGTGCCAGGTATCCCGTGGATTAGTCGTGGTGAGGTCAGTGGTGAGCTGACCTGGACACCACGGTTATCCAGAAACAAAAAAAGAACATACAAACAAAACAATTACATAAAGCATATAAAAGATGATCAGTAAAGATGCTTTATTTTACTGTGAATGTACCATATCATTCTAAAACACTGGTAGAGCAATGAATGAACATAAATGACGGAGAGTACATTAGTTTCCCAATAAGATGTATTCAGAATAAATAACAACAACAACAACATACCCGGTGTATTCCCACCTAGTGGGGTCTGGGGAAGGTAGAGTGTACGCAGACCATACCACTACCTCAGGTGAAGTAGAGAGGCTGTTTCCGATAGACCTCCGGCTTAGAACCAATAACAGTATAGCAAACACAAAACATAAATGCATATAAACTTGTTCAGGCAGAATAAACTAACAACGCTAGCCACAAGATAATACTAAATCCACAAGATACTACTAAAAACTATATATCCGAAACCATAGACAGATCTCCACCCACGCACAAGAAACTTAAGAAACAACTAAAGAACGCCCCCCTACTGTTACCGACGCACTCCCACCCCCTAACCCTCTACCCTAATCCGCATCCTCCACACCTTCCTATCAAGGGTCATGTCCTCCGTAAACTATAACAACTCCATATCACACCTAAACATCTCCCTCCAATATTTCTTCGGCCTACCTCTACCTCCAATAAATGACAATCTAATAAAAGTAAATCATTGTTTTTTGCGGAACAAAGAATGAAAGAAAACCTGTTGACCATCCTTTGGGCAATCACCTTCACCAACAGCAAAATCCCACAATATAAGACCAGAATCACGCTTTACATAGTTATCGGACGTTACTACTTTAACTGTAAAACCTGAAAAAAGGATTCGAAGAGTCACTATCACAATAAAATGTTTCACGGTATCAAAAGAAGGAAATGGATGTCAAACTACTGAGGTCTTAAACTTTGACACTACACATGGTACTTTCCACCCATACAGTCCATCATCATGGGTAAGCAAACCTTCTCTGACGAAACTGGGGAACTCTTCAGGGGCATTATTTTCTCTCTGGATCCGTTTGTTCTGCTCTAGTAAGCGTCTTTCATCATACGGGTTTTTGCTCTTTGTTTTCCCAAAAGCTGGGAGAGCAGGAGATATGCCGGATGTAATCAGAAAAAACAGGAGAGATCTGCGCTTCATATTGTCCTCATAATGCAATATATTTACTTTCTGTTCCTTAACCCTGAAAATATTCTGTATTTCAGCTACGAAAGATTGACATTATGGTTAAAAGTTAGGTTACCTTTTATCTTGTAATGTGGCACCTAAGCAGCAGTGGAATGTTGGCTTCTGTATTGGAAAAGATTGAGTTGTATGACAACAAGCTGATAGAGTATCTGAATTGAGAATCAAACAAGTAGTTTAAATAAGGGATCTTTTTTTTTTTTGATAACTGTGGTGTGCACCTCAACTTCCACGGATACCTGCCACCTCCCACCAGTAACAAGTATAATGTAACTTTGTCCACCAAGGCTAGAACAGATGGGAAGAAATCACCTAGTATTTTGTCTAGGCTGGTAATTGAACCTGAGACCTCATGATGCTCAACCGACGTCATTGACCACTAGGCCACACCCTTGGATGCTAAAGAGATTTATGCATCACAAACTATAAAGGCTATCAAATGTTGCTTAAAGGATCCTATATTTTATTCTCAAGGAAAACTACATGGAAACATCAAAGACAAACTTTATTTGTCAGTATCACAAATTTCAGAAACAGGAAGTAATAAACACACCACTTAACAAGTTCAAATCCCAGCAAAGACAAAAACACTAGGTGATTTCTTTCCAATCTGTTGTTATTTGGTATCCGTTCCTGTGGGAGGTGCCAGGTATCTTGCAGAATTAGTTGAGGTGCGCGTGAGCTTGCCTGGACACCATGGTTATCCAAAAAAAAGAAAAAATAAAAAACACCACTTGACATGATTAAGAACCTGCTAATATTTTAAGCTAGGAATTCTGCTAAACCATAGATTAAACAATAATTTCAACATCCAGAACAAATTGTTCCCTAAATTAGCCTACAGGCTATAATCCTATCTAAGTAGGCGTTTCACCATGAAAATTAAAATTTTTTGGAGTTGGAGTTCGAATTGGAGTTGTGTTTGGCCATGTTTTTTTGAAACTTTTTTTTAGACTTTTGGAAAGACACTTAAAAATATAATTTTATACCTCCAATTTTTAAAAACTATCAAAATCACCAACTCAACTAATTTACCTTCAAGATACAATCAAAATGGGAGAGGAGACAATAATATTGCCTTGTTGTTGGTGTTGCATAAAGAGTCGTAAGAATAGACAGATTAAGGTTCCGTTGTATCACGAGCCGATTTTGAGGAAGAAGAAAAAAGATTGAAGTTGCCTTCAATTTTAAGGTCTTTTATCGATGAAAGTAGGAAGAAATGAGCAATGTGGTAGTTAGGCATTCAAATTCGTTGTTAATGAAATTAATAGGGTATTTTTGTAAAAATAAAAAAATGAGTCATTTGTAATAATAAATAAAGTTCAAATTGAAGTCGTAAAAAAGTGAATTTTTCCAAAAATAATTTGGAATTGAATTCCCAAGACCAAACACCCTAATTTTCAAAATAATTTTTTGAAAAAAAAAAAGTAAAACAAAAATTATGGCCACACGGTTCCTAAGTTCATAGTGCTGGTCCAAATAAGTTAAACAACCAACATGAAACTAGCCAATTCATATAGAAAAACCTAGTAGAGGTTGGAATTGAGACGTAATACTTGCAGTGGCTACAACAAAATATAGTTAACTTTCAGAGAATTCTTGGGGTTTAATATAGTATTTAGTTAAAGATGAAAAGGGAGATCAAACAAGAAAAAGGCATTCACAACGTTCTTGATAGCAGAGTTATCAAAGTGATAATTACATACTCCCTCTGTTTCAATTTCAATTTATTTGACCTATTTCCCTTTTAAATCCACTGAAGAAAACAATACCCTTTTCACTTTTTAACAACTCTTTAGTTCCTAATTTAAGACTACAAATTAAATAACATGTCTTTAATTTAATAATACAAGAGTCAAAAGTAGTTTTTCTTAAATTCTGTGCCAGTCCAAACAAGTTCAATACTTTCTCCATTTCATATTAATTGATACTTATTAACTTGACACATGCGTTAAAAAAAAAATAATTAAAAATTTATTTTATTAAATTAATCTTATTAATTATACTTTAAAAATATAAATTTGAATAAATATACTTTATTTAGTCATTTAATATTAAGGATAATATTGAAAGAACATAATAAAATTTTACTGATTTCATCAAATGAACCATTAAATTGAAGCAAATATTTCTAGAAAGAAGGGCAATTAAAACAAAACCGACGAGTAATTTGTAACAAAAAGAGTATAAGTCATCTTGAAAATGGAGGAAAAGGGAAAGAAAAGAGAAAGATCAATAAACCCACACAAGAAAGTGAAAGAAAAAGAGAAAGGCCCATAAAAACATAAGAAATTCCATAATTTCTTGTTTGTATACCCAGTAAGCGGTAGCCATAAAAGGATAGTAATTTAAGTGTAGAGAGGGAGAGAGGGGAATTACATGGAAAAGAAATGTGGGACACAAGAAATGAAGAGCTCAGAAGCATGGCTTTGTCTGTAATTGAAGATTTCAGAGCATTAACACTCACTCAACTGTTTCTCTTAAAAAAAATGGTTGCTGTGCGTTTATTTGGGGAAAAAAATGGAGTACTCTACTTTATCTTCACTTTGGATGCTATAGAATTAGATATTAACAATAAAACCCCTAACATATCTTTCTATTAACATTTTGCTTCCATATTTCATTTTTATGTCATTCTGCCTCCCTTTGGCCTTGTCATTGCACAACAACACTTTTTCCAATTGGTTTAAAGAGGGAAATATCTTCTTTTTTTTTTTGGTGAACAGGCGAGGTTTTATTTATAACACAAAAACATTTACAAGCCTTGTTGTGATTCAGTCACAACCGTAGTAGAAGCCCTATTTACATTCTGCATAGGACTAATATAATACACACTCAGGTGAACAAACAGAGTTTTCACCCGCCTAACTGATAATACTCCATTGATATCCGCATACAAAATGTCACGAAGTAACTATGGTGGAGTCCAAAACAACGTAGTAGTAGAGGCTATACTAGGTAATCTAGCTAATCCGTCAGCTAACTGGTCCTGCTCTCTGAAAAGGTGGTGCAGCAAGGGACTATCCAGTACGCCCAGGAGGTACCTGCAATCAGATATCAAAGTAGAGTTAGAATCTGCATCAGGATCAAGTAGTTGAACTAGTTGTTGAGAATCTATCCCAATTTCTAGTGGAAAGAGTTTGTTCTGGTGGGCTAGCCGGAGTCCTAGTAACAAGGTGTGGGCTTCTCCTTCCAAAACGTCTGTACAATTTCCATGAAAGCCTAATACCCATTCTTCTTTATAATTTTTTAAGACGCCCCCTAGACCGAATTAGTATTGATTCATAGATGAACCCTTGGCGGCACAGTCAGTATTGAGCATGTAGTTTACTTGCGCAGGAGGTTTACACTTGGTATACATAGTAATGCAGGTTTTTTGGGGGCCGTAGGCCCCGCTAAAAACCATAATTCTTTAGCTATTTGTGAGACATCCTTTAGAGAGGGTGAGAATGGAATGCCTTAAAAAATGAACTTATTTCGTGCAAGCCAGATATGCCAGATACAAAAACTAATGTAGATCTTAGCTGGCATGTGTAACAACACCCCTTGGGAGGGGTTTAAACGGAGGTGAATTAGATCGTGTAGCCAAAGGGATGGGTGACTATCTGTAGAAACTAGAGTATTCACCTGATTCGTGACTCCTAAGCTGGTCCATATCAGTGCAACATTTGGATAGAGCACGAATAGGTGCACATTTGTTTCTTCGGTCATTGAATTGCAAATCCTACACATAGGAGACTCTACAACTTTGATGTGGAAAAGCAAGCTAGAGTTAGCCGTTCGTCCATGATTCAAGAGCCACAGAAAATACTTTACTTTAGGAGGAAACAGAAGCTTCCAAATCTAAGTGAAAGAGATAAGGTTCTCGAACGGTAATGTGCTTGGAGGATATATGTCGTAAGCACTTTCTATCACTGTCTTGCATGATTTAACAGAAAAGGAGCACGTGGTAGTTAGGCCCCAAGTTATACGATCACAGGAGCTCGAGAACCTGGGAAGTACACTTGTTGAATTTGGGATGTTGTTGATTCCGGTAATTCGACTGACAATTTAGAGAAATCCCATGTGCCTTCCTTTCTAACATCCGAGATGTGAAAGGACATCGCTTTTCTTTGAAGAGGCCCATGAATTTGGTTACTAATAAGGAAGTTTGGCTTAACCCAAGTGTCATTGAAAAAATTAATGAATTTCTCATTGGCAGGTTGCCATCGAAAGTCGTCCTGGCAGTGCTTTCAACCAATCATTAGGGCTTTCCAAGTAGTTAAAGACGTAACAGAGGAGGGGGCACGACGATTATGTTACAAATATTTATCTTTTAAGATGCTAGACCAAAGAGTATTTGAGTGGAAAGCTCACCAAGTCGTGCCCGCCAAAAGTGCTTTATTTTTTATCCGAAGATCTTGAATACCCAACCCCCGATGTCCTTGGGTTTTGTAAGAGTCGACCATTTAAGGAGATAAATCTTTTTTCTAGCAGCGGTGGATCCCCAAAAGAAGTTTCACTCACAGCGCTCTAAGCATTTGGTAATGTATCTCGGGATCTGAAGACACTGCATGAGGTGATTCAGAATGCTGTTAAGGGTGGCTTTGATTAAGGTAGCTCTACCCGCAGGAGTTAGGAATGTACTTAATACCCAACCCCCCGATGTCCTTGGGTTTTGTAAGAGTCGACCATTTAAGGAGATGAATCTTTTTTCTAGCAGCGGTGGATCCCCAAAAGAAGTTGCGTTCACAGCGCTCTAAGCATTTGATAATGTATCTCGGGATCTGAAGATACTGCATGAGGTGATTCGGAATGCTGTTAAGGGTGGCTTTGATTAAGGTAGCTCTACCTGCAGGAGTTAGGAAAGTACTTTTCTAGTTAGACAGCCGCCGCATAAAGTTGTCAATGAGAAATTGATAATCAACTCTAACTAATTTGGTATTTGAGATTGGGAAACCCAAGTATTTTCCAAAAATGTGTCTTCCAATATATTTAGGGAGTCAGCAACGAGTTTTCTTTTGGTAGTAGGCATATTATTCGAGAAAAAGATTTTTGATTTTAAGTAGTTAATTTTTTATCCCGAAACTTCTCCAAAGTGAGTCATTATGGTAGGGATTGTGGCCATAGTCTCATTTTTTAACTCTCCACACAGAATAATGTCGTCAGTAAAAAAGAGATGAGAGAGTTGAATTCCCCCCGGGGAGAGAGTAATGGGCTTCCATAAAAGGTGATCTACTGCTATGTCTATACGGCGCGGGAGTCTTTTCATGCACAGGATAAAAATATACGGTGACAACGGATCTCCCTGTCGAATGCCCCTAGTAGGGGGAAAGGGGGGGTAGCATTACCGTTAATAAGGATAGTTATTATAGGGGTGCAAATACATGACATTATAAGTTTGATCATATTTGGGGGAAAGTTAAAGAAGAGGAGCGTGTCATGTATTAATGACCATTCAAGCCGATCAAAAGTCTTTTCTAAATCAATTTTTAGCATCAAGTATTGTTTTTGACCTCTCATTTTTTTAAAGAAATGCAGTAATTCGTGGACCACTGTTGCATTGTCCGAAGCCCTCCTTCCTGCTAAGAAGCTAGATTGATCGGGCCAATCAATTCTTGCAAGAAAGGCTTGATTCTGTTCATTAAGATTTTTGTAATTACCTTATAAATGGTATTACAAAGACTTATAGGCCGGAATTGTGTAATCGTCGCCGCAGTAGTGGATTTTGGTACTAAGCATATATAAGTCTGATTTACTCTTTATGGGATGGTCCAGTTCATGAAGGTCGTGGAACAAAATTGTTGAAGCGAACTTCCCACAACTGACCAGTACTTCTGAAAGAAGAAAGGATGCAGACCATCGGGTCCTGGAGCCTTAAAAGGTTTGAAAGAATTGATGGCTGCCATAGCTTCAGTCAGGCGCACAGGAAGATCTAGAGAGTCGTGTGCTGACATAGGGATGAAGCGGGTTGGAGCATGAGCGGACTGATTTGAATAATCATTAAAGTCCGACAAGTAGAGTTCATGGAAAAAATTTGTAATATGTTTTTCCAGATTTTGGTAACCCTCCACCCAGTTGTCTACCTCGTCTCTAAGCGCCACAATTCGGTTCCTACGCCTTCGATTGAGAACTGACACTTGTAAAAAAATGGTATTTGCATCTTCCTCATTGAGCCAAGACACTCGTGACTTAATTTTCCAGAATTCATGTTCTAGGAGAAGAAGGTCTTTGTAGTCCTTAGTAAGTTATATTTCTAGATTTTGTTAGAAGAAGCATGTAGAGTAGATAAGCAATCTCTGAATTTCTGCTAATCTAGCGAGAAACTGTCGTTTCTTGTGAAAAATATTTCCAAACACATTCTTGTTCCAGTTAAGGATATCATCTTGGAACCGAAGAATTGAGGGCATGAGGATATTGTTGGAAGCATCCCAAGATTGGGAGACTATAAACAAGAATTGGGGATGGGACTTCCACATTGACTCTAAACGAAAAAGTTTGTTTTGGATTGGTCGAGGAGCTGATAATTGAAAAAGTATAGGGCAGTGATCTGAGTGAATGCAGGGGAGGTGCTTGACATGGGCCTCCGGGAAAGCCTCTAACCAAGCAGCGTTACTATTAAATCTGTCCAGGCGTTCTAGAATCAAGCGGTTGTTATGCCTCCGATTTGTCCAAGTAAATTTGCTACCACTAAAGCCTAAATCTATCATTTTACAATAGTTGAGGCATTGTATAAACCTATCAGTCCTATTAACTCCAATAGTCTTCCCTCCAAATTTCTTGGTAGATGCAGTGACTTCATTAAAATCTCCACCTAGTAACCAAGGACCAGAATAACTATCCGACACTATCTTCAAGTTGTCCCAAAGGTTGACCCTATTAGTTGTATTATTGCAAGCATAAATAATAGAAAACTACCATTGAAAATTAGAGGGTATTATCAGAACCATGCAGCGAATCTCTCAATGTGTTACAGAAACATTTGAGATACTAAGTAAGTCATCATGCTAGAGAAGTGGCATGACACCAGCTCGTCCCTCCGCCGAGACAGCTAGGACATTCGAAAAGCTAAACTCGTATGGCAGAGACTGATGGCTTTTCCTATGCGTCTCAAGAAGCACTACTAGAGCAGGTTTATGATTTGCTATGAGCTCCTTAAAAGCTAGCCTACAATCCCTAGATATAGAGCCTCTACAGCTCCAAATTATGAAATTCATAGGCTTATAAAAACGGTGTTGAGCATTAGCACGACATGCAAGTTGAAAGTTCTTCTCTCTGAGAGAGGGACTCATTATCACAATATATTTCCCCATGTACGAATTCAATGTGGGCCTCAGATGAACATATTTTGGGAAAAAATATGTTATTTTTCTTGCATGGTGTTCTTTGAGCAGGAATACTCGTACCTCCCCCAGATGAGTAGAGGCCATAGTTCCCGCCTCTTGCATGTCATCGACTAAATTGGTTGGCACAAAGATGGGTTCCTACGTGTTTTGTGCTGGTGTTTGTTGCTCCACTGTCGGCATTGATGGATCCACCACCGTTGTCGTGATATGCTTCTGTATCCATGGTAATATTCCCTCCTTTGGAGATGGTTGAGGATATAAAGGAAGTCCCGACATCATCAAGTTGTTGAGAGTCGGAAGGTCGACGTTTGAAGTCAAAGCTTCGAACGGATTTGGAACTGGTTGCGGGTGAGCAAACCAGTGGAACTGTCCATAAGCATGTAGTCCGAGGGTCATCCCCTCAATCACTATTTGGGCAAGCTCCTTGGGATTTTGTATCCATATTACACTCTCCTGTCCATTGATTATCATTGTAAACTTCAATGCATGACCCGTCAGGCCCACTTCCAACCATGACTGGGGTGGTAGGAGTGGGATAGGGTTCATCGAGGAATATATTGGACATGGGTTTGTTGTATTCTCTATTGCTGTTTGAATTAACGAGGGAAGAGGATATATTGGTTTGAGGTGTAAGTTGTTAGAACAATAATGATAATTGTACAAGAAATTCAAAATAAAACTTTCTTGTCTTAGAGGCACGATAATACGCTTCTTGAAGATAGTTGGAGTCTCTCCCACGAGCAAACGGAAGAACAAGTGACAACTCTATCTTCGGGATTCAACTAAGCCACAAAACAAGTAGCATTCAAGAATGTTGCTCTTCTATTCTTGAATTGGTGATTTCACCATTTGATCAATGTCTCTCTAGTGTTTTCAAGGGGAAAGTAGTTTTGAGTGCTTGTCTTTTCAAACCAAAGAAAACACTATTTATAGGATGAAAGTTTCATGCATGAGAAGCATATTAATTAAGTAATAGTTAATAGGTTCATGTATGTTTTAAAACAAAAAATGTCATTCTTTCAAGAACCTATAACGTAAAACTTAATGAATAATGAATTTGTCAAATACATTTTATTTGTAACTCAAAACTTATGAATAATGAATTTATCAAATTCATTTCCTTTGTAACTCAAAACTTTAAGTGATGCATTTGTTCAAAACTAATTGAAACATAACTCTTAAAAAATCTTTAATCGATGTATTTGTTTTAAAATTTATTGAAACATAAAATCAACAATCCCCCACTTGTTTCAAGAAATTTTATCTTTAAAAAATAAAATTCATTTGAGACATCAATCTAGCAACATGCATCAATAATGGTGTCTTTTGGACTTGAACCATTAGCTAGTGAAGACTTTCTAAATCATTGACTACTTAGTGAACAAATCTTGAACTAAGTGGTTCATTGAATGAAGTAGAAAAATACTCCACGCATATTGCTATGTTCCGGTGAAAATCAAAATCCTTTGACACCTTATGGACATGTGTCCCGAATCCTTTTAGCTAAGTGCTTTAAGATTTCCCTGTAAAAATCTTATTGAAACGGCCTCCACTTCGCACTTAGTGTGGTGAATTCATCAAGAGTAACTTTGCATACTCCGACTAAGTAGTCTATGAATTTCATTAAGAGAAATTAATCTCATCCTCCTTTACAACAAAGTATCAGTAAATCTATCAAGAGTGTTCCTACACACTCCAACCGAAATCGGTGTATAGACTTAATAAGAGAATATAATCTCATTCTTTTCTTTTGTAGGAATACTGTCAAATCTATCAACAGTGTTATTATTTACTCCAACCGATATCAGTCTTATAGATTTATCAAGAGAATAAATCTCAACTTATGCATATCTACTCACTCTCTATGGAAAAAGGAAATTTTATTGATGTGCTTCACAATTGTAACTTTACTTGTTTTTCCCTTTGAACCTAAGATTACATCATTAGGTAGGGTTACCATAAAGTACAATCAATCTACAACAGGCTTCATTCCCATCCCATTACAAGTTTGTACCACCAATTCCTTGCCTAACCCTTTAGATAAAGGATCTGCTAAATTGAGTTTGGACTTCACATATTGAGGCGATATTATGCCATCCTCCAATAATATTCTCACATGATTGTATTTGAGATGAACTTGTCTTGACTTGCCATTGTAACAATCACTTGAAGCCCGAAATATAGAGGATTTATTATCACAATATATAGTCAAAGGTGGTATTGGCTTACCCTTAAATGGAATATCTATTAGCATACTCCACAAGCAATCAGCTTCTTCTCCAATAGATGACATAGCGATAAATTCTAACTCCATGGTTGAGTGAGTAATACATGTGTGCTTCTTTGATCTCCAAGATATTGATGATCCAGCCAAAGTAAAAATCCAAGCAGTAATAGATTTAGAGTCAGTCGGATCAGAATTCCAAGTAGCATCACTATAACCTTCAAGAACTGCTGGAAAGGTAGAATAATGCAAGCCAACATTAATTGTACCCTTCAAATACCTTAAAACACGAATTAAGGCATTCCAATGCTCAACTCTAGGGCTACCAGTAAACTTGCTCAAAGTTCCTACAGTATAACCAATATCTGTCCTGGTACAATGCATAGCATACATAAGACTCCTAACAATCTGAGAATATGTCAATTGATCAAGAATATCACCAGAGTTTCGTACTAGTTTGATGCTAGGATCAAATGGTGTAGGAGCAGGCTTGTCGTCAAAATGACCAAACCTCTTTAGAACTTTCTCAATATAACTTGATTGAGTAAGAGTCAAATCACTTGACGATCTTACAATTTTGATGCCTAAAATTACATCAGCTTCTCCAAGATCTTTCATTTCAAACTGAGAAGTAAGAAAATATTTTATTTCTTTGACTCTTTCGATATCAGTTCCAAAGATCAACATGTCATCTACATAAAGACATATTATAACACCAGAATTTTCTTGAAATTTACTAAATATGCAGATATCTCCACCATTGATTAAGTATCCATTAGAAATCATAACTTTTCTAAATTTATCATGCCATTTTTTTGGAGCCTGTTTTAATCCATAAAGAGATTTAAGAATTTTACAAACTTTACGTTCATGACCAAGATTGACAAATCCTTTTGGTTGTTTTATGTAGACTTCTTCGTCTAGATCTCCATTCAGAAATGCAGTTTTCACATCCATCTGATGAATCACAAGACCATGAATGGCTGCTAGAGCAATCAAGAGACGAATAGAGGTCATCCGAGATACAGGTGCAAAAGTATCAAAATAATCAATATCTTTCAATTGAGTAAAGCCTTTATCTACCAAACGGGCTTTGTACTTATCTAAAGTACCATCAGATTTCATTTTCTTCCTAAAAATCCATCGGCAACTAATTGGTTTACATCCAGGAGGAAGATCTGACAATATCCATGTATTATTAGATAATATAGAATGCATTTCATCATCAATGGCTTTACGCCAAAATGGAGCATCATGTGAAGACATAGCTTCAGCATAACTTTCAGGATCTTTTTCAACCAAATAATCTTGAAAATCAGGTCCAAAGTCTTTTGATTTGGCTGATCTTGAACTACGTCTTGGTTGACTTTCTTCCAATGGCTCAACTATTTTCCTTTTAAGAGGAGGAATAGAAGAACTTGAATCTTGTTCAAAAGAATCTTTTTTCTTGGAATATATATGCTCAAAAAAGTTAGCATGTAAAGATTCAATAATTGTGTGAGGACTTGGGGTCTCAAGACTTAAAAATCTATAAGCCTTACTGGTTTGTGAATAACCAATAAACACACAATCTACTCCTCTATAGCCAATCTTGGTTAAATGTTGATTTGGTAATCGAACATGAGCCAAGCAACCCCATACTTTAAAATAATTTATATTTGGTTTTCGATTATTCCAAAGTTCATATGGAGATGCATCATGATTCCTGGAAGTAATTCTATTCAAAATATGACATGCTGAAAGCAAGGCTTCAGTCCACAAATTTTCAGATATACCAGATCCATAAAGCATAGAATTAACCATTTCTATGAAAGTCCTATTTTTTCTTTCTGCTACACCATTTTGTTGTGGTGTATAGGACATGGTCAATTATTTTTCAATGCCTTCTCTCTCACAAAAATCAATAAAATCTGACTTTAAGTACTCTCCACCTCTATGAGACCTAATTGACTTTATTTTCACACTCAATTTATTTTCAACTTCTGCTTTATATGTTTTGAAAGTCTCAAATATTTCATCTTTTGTTTTCAATGGAAAGACATAAGTATATCTTGAGTAGTCATCAATAAAAGTGATAAAATACCTCTTTCCATGATGTGACAAATAATCCATCTCACAAATATCAGTGTGGATTAATTGCAAAAGTGTGGAAGTCCTTTCAACTATCTTAAAGGGCTTCTTAGTAATCTTGCATTTACTACAAGTAAGACACTTAGTAGTATGATTCTTTCCACAATCTTTGATTAATCCATTATTCACCATAAGTTGAATGGATCTAAAATTCACATGTCTCAGACGTTTATGCCATAAGTCCAAAGACACCACAAGATAAGAAGAAATATTTTTATTTTCAATATTGAGTTTAAACATTCCATTTGCAACATAACCTTTTCCAACAAACATGCCATTTTTAGATAAAATAAACTTATCTGCCTCAAAAATTATTTTAAAACCATGCTTCGAAAGAAGCGTACCTGACACCAAGTTCCTTCGAATATAAGGAACATGCAATACGTCCATCAATGTAACTATCTTTCCAGAAGTAAACTTCAGTTCAACAGTTCCTTTTCCCACAACTTTAGTAGAGGAGGAGTTTCCCATATATACAATTTTACCATCCCCCACTAATTCATAAGTCTTGACAGGATTTTGGTTACCTGATATGTGACGAGTTGCGCCAGTATCTATCTACCATTCCACTTGATCTTCCGCTACAAATACTTCTGTGACCATTGCCACAAGATTTTTTTTTTTTATTTATTTGCTTTTTCTTTCTTCTTTTCGGCTTTGAGAATTCTACAATCACGCGCATAGTGACCAACTTTGTGACAATGATAGCATTCACCTGATTTAAAATTGTCACCATTACGCTTGAAATTTGTAGTCTTCTTTGCCTTTGAAAAATTCTTATTTTCAGGTTCCTTCTTGTTTGATTTTTTTTCAACCATATGAGCTTTCATGACAGGTTCCTTCAAACTATTATTCGCGCCATCGTGTCTCTTGTTCAATTTGCAAGTGTTGCAACAATTGTTCAAGAGTCAAATCTTCCTTTTTGTGTAAGAGTTTGCTTCGGTACTCTTTCCAAGATGGAGGAAGTTTTGATACAATAGCACCAACATGAAAGTTTTCATCAAGAGCAATTTTAGATATAGCAATTTTATTAGCTATAAGTTGAAAATCTTGTACTTGTTCAGTGATTGACTTGTCATCAACCATTTTGAACTCCATATAATTTGAAATGAGAAATTTCTTAGAACTCGCCTCTTCGGCTAAATAAATAGCTTGAAGAGTGTCTCATATTTCTTTAGCATATTTGCATTTAACATAATATTGATCATAATATTTGTTAGACATTCCTCCAAGAATATAATTCTTGCACAAATAATCATCATATTGCCATTTGGCAATTTGTTCTTTAATCAAAGTGGCCTCATCAGATGCTACCTCAGAACCAGGAGCATTAGGGCAAGGTTCTTCAAGAACATATGCCAACTTTAATTGTTTTAAAAAAAATTCCATCTTTCCACCCCATCTAGGAAAGTCTTTGCCATCAAATATTTTAAAATTAGGATTAGGCAAAGATGGAATACTATGTGATATTGATCCAACAGATAACTTATTTTCCAATAGATGAGTGATATGTTTCAACAGTTCAGTGATCTGTTTTTATTCTCTCCAAAGGTTTACTCATCCGTTGCAATAGGTCAGTTATATGTTGCAACAGATAAAGTACCTGGTGCAACAGATTAGTGATCTATTTTTATTATTTTTAATGGATTACTCATCCATTGCAACAGGTCATTTATATGTTGCAACAGATAACAAACCTGGTGCAATAGATTAGTGATCTATTTTTATGGTTCTGCTTGGAAGAAATCTAAACAATATTGATCCAACAGATAACTCATTTTTCAACAGATGAGTGGTATGTTTCAACAGTTCAGTGATCTATTTTTATCTTCTCCAAAGGTTTACTCATCGTTGCAACAGGTCAGTTATGTATTGCAACAAATAAAATACCGGTACAACAGATCAATGATCTGTTTTTATTGTTTCCAATGGATTACTCATCCGTTGCAACAGGTCATTTATATGTTGCAACAGAAAACAAACCTAGTGCAATAGATTAGTTATATGTTTTTATGATTTTTAATGAATTACTCATTCGTTACAACAGGTTGATTATATGTTGCATTAGATAAAATACCTGGTGTAACAGATTAGTGATCTGTTTTATGGTTTCCAACGGTTTACTCATCTATTGCAACGGTTGGTTATATGTTGCATCAGATAACATACCTGGTGCAACAGATTACTGATTTTTTTTATTGTTTCCAACGGTTTACTCATCCATTGCATCCGGGTTGGACAGATTAGAGATCTGTTTTTATTATTTTCAATGATTTACTCATCCGTTGCGATAGGTCGATTATATATTGCAATAGATAACATACCCGGGACAATAGATGTGTTGTCTGTTGGAACTATTTTTTTACCGTTGTGCATGTTAGATTTACTGTTATCCTTTTTTAATGATGCATTAATCAATTATAATCTATTTTATGTTCCTGTTAATTTAAGATAATATGGCTCCAAAAAGAAAAGAAACTGAATCAAGTCCAAGTAAAGGAGCAAGTGCAGTAGCTCGGCAACATCCACCCCTTTTATGAGCTTGCTATACAAGCGTTATCTCAATCAGGAGCAGAAGATAATGAACATGGGGAGGAGAAATGTTTCAAAAGAGATGATCCAAATGCTAATAGCCCTTTCGTCGAAGAGTTAGTCAAAACCTTCATCATTGATCGTTATCCTGTGAGAATGCAGTACGATGGTGCCACAGATTTAACGGGTGATTTTGTGGTTAATTCATCCATGGGAAAATCTTTCGACGCCTTCAGAAAAATATTCTGAGAATAAAAATTGGATTCTTGTTTCAGGGAAAGCTTCTTTTGGGAAATATCTTGATTTACCAGAGGACAACAATGCTCGTTTTCATATGAAAATGGTATGTGATCTTGCCAAGCACAGGTTTATGTATGAAAATAAAAATAAGATGGATGAGGTGTGGATAAATTATTGTGGCATGCCTATTTATTTTGGTTGGAAGGAGTTTGTCGTAGCTATCGGACTAAGATGTTATACTCCTTCTCATTCTCATGTTATACCTACTCTGACCCAAAAGAAAACACCCCGCACACCCAAAAAAGGCAAAGACAAGTCGAGTGATTGTGAGGACCTGGTGTTCATTATTGGTCCAAGCTTCAAAAATAAAAATTTGATAGAAGCGTTGAAAGGTAAAGGACTCTCAAAGAAGCACAAGCAATCATTGTGCTTGGTTTGGTTTGTACATAATATTCTTTGGGCGAGAGACGCTAACAACAACTTAAGTCCCGGTTTAATAAATCTCTCCGAGGATCTTGAGGCATTTAACAGCTATCTTTGGGGTTATGAAAGCTTCAAAATGACTGTTCAATATTTGTTGACTCCGTTGACGCCAAAGACAGTCAACTTATATGGCTTTCCATGGGCCTTCATGGTAAATATTTCTTTTATCATGATATGATTTATTATTTTTTATTCAATAATGCTTTTGATTTATTGGCGTTATGTTATAGGGTTGGGCATTTGAAGCCATTCCTTATTTGAGACACAAGTGAACTATCATAGTTTATAATCCATCAACTGCTTCCAAAGAAAAAGAAAAAATGGAGCATGTCAGTTTGGGAGAACGGAAGAATTACTCGTTTGAAGGGTTCAACATCTCGGACGAGGCTCTAAAAAAACTAACGCAGTTGATCAACGACTATTCAGAATGGATTGTCGATGGGCTGTTAAAGCATCATACAGCCAGATACATAAATAAATTTTAAAAGATATTGGTTTATACGATTCTTGTTGTAAGAACGTGACATTAACACATAAATCATCATATAGAAAATAAAATAACGAATGTTGCAAAGTGAACGAATCGAGTCTTGGTTTTGATATGTTCGACTTTGTTGTTGCACATCTCGGAATGAAGAATTGGTTCTATTTGATGTCATAGCCCCAAACTTACTGGAATGATAAGGTTTAAATGTCATACATATTACTATTAATTAATACTTTATTTAATTGCATCTGCGTATTTATTTTTTCATCACGTAATTCAAAATGTTTGATAATATGCGCAGCACATCGATGTCATTTCTTACTACCTTCGAAAGAAGTCCAAGTTGCAAACACAAGAACAATATAGATATACGACAGACAATTATTTGTACAAAGTTTACATCAATAATGCTTACGATAGGTATTGTCAACAACAACCGGAAGTTTCTCGAAATGAGGAATTCTTAATCAACATCATCAAAGGTTTTAGCATTCCAGCTGGTTTACCTTGGTATTTGGTCGACGAAGTGTACATCCCAATCAATTGTGGTGATAAATTCCATTGGGTTTTGGTTGTCATCGATCTAAAAGAGAGGCGCATCCAAGTTTATGACTCGATGTCGCGAAGGAGAGGTTTCGAGCCTTCGTTTGAGATACAAAAACTGACCAAAATATTGCCTACTTACCTTGATATGAGTAGCTTTTTGGGACAAAAGGTTTGTATTGATTGGTCGACGATTGAAGCATACCGGGATAAAATGGGTAATCCATTTGATGTACAATATGTTGAAGGAATTGCTCAACAAACTATTGGTAGCCTGTAAGTATAAGTGTCATGATTTAATTTTATTTCACAAATTTCACAACGTTTGCATGAACTGCAAGATATGGATTATCTGTTTTTTAAAACGCAGGAATTGCGGTCCTTTTGTTGCCGCTTACACCGAGTATTTGAGCGATGGATTACAAGTACCAAATGATGGACTTGATGCTGGATTACTCCGCAAAAGATATGTTGCTATTTTATGGAAATATGGAGAAGCAAAAGCTCAGAAGCCGTATGCAAGCAACACTAAAGATCCACGACGACCAAAGCTGAATTTCGTTATACCGGATGAAAAACAACTTGTCCATATTGATTAGATCTTTATAGCATGAGTCCGTCAATGTAATAACCTATCCTTCTTGGTTTAACTTGTTAATTTATTTGTAGAGTAGATCTTTTATGCCCATAATGATTTTTTTATATTTTATTTATTTTATGTAATTTCTGAAGGCTTCGATTTATTTTCTGCTATCTATGAATATAATTTAATCCTTAGTTTTAAATATGATAATTGAAATGGAATACTAGATTTAAATATCGCAACAGATAATACATCTGCTGCTACAGATGACATATCTTATCAAACAGATTTAGACATATATTGCAACATGAGATGCAACACGTAGGTCATCTACTGGAAATTATATAACAGGTCTTCCTACTTTTTTTATTTGATCCAACAAATTATCGATCAGTTTCAACAAATAGATTATATGTTGCAATAGATTGTATATCTGTTAAGACAGACAGACTGGGAACATCTACATAATGCAACATATGACCAACCTATTCCAACTGATAATCAATCTGTCATAACAGGTACTATATCGGACACAACAAATATATAATCTTTTGCATTATAAAAATTCAACTTTTGCCAGACAGAGAAATTATTGCCACTACATGTAAAGTGAGGTGGCTTGAAATAAAAAATTGTTATCGTGTTCATCTCTATCTTTGTACATATTCTTCTTTATATACGGGCTCCAACCATTTAGTTAGTTCATATGCTGGAAATTATATAACAGGTCTTCCTACTTTCTTGATTTATTACAACAGATTATCTATCAGTTGCAACAGATAGATTAAATATTGCAACGAATATCTATTGCAACAAACAGACCGAAAAATATCTATTAATGCAACAGATGATCAACCTACTCCAACAGATAATCAATCTGTCATAACAGGTATTATATATGTTACAACAGATATACTATCTGTTACATTATAAAAATTTAACTATCCACAGACATAAAAATTATTGCCACTATATGTAAAGTGGGAGGTGAGAGGAACCATTGCAAGGGTGGAAGGGACCGGTGTAGGGGTGAAAGGGACCAGTGCAAGGGGTGTTTTCAAAAGTATTTATTTTTTGTTGAGCATGCTCATAATCATGACTAGCGGCAGCAGCAGGATAGCTGCCACCATCACAAACAACTCCACCAGCAACACCCCCAGAAGAAGCACCCGGATCTTTTGCAGTTTGAGGTTGGTCGTGAAAAGCTTCAACATTAGGCAGACCTTGCCTAACTGCTCTTCTTATGGATGTTTCTCCAGCCAATTTCTTCTTTATTAACTCCACCGTTGGGTTTTCTTTTGTATCAACAAGACCCAGAGTAAGAAAAGAAGTCATCCCCAGATCATCATTGGTAGGAATGATCCAAGGATACACAATCTATATAAAAAAAGGCAAGAGTCATTTAAATCATATAACAATAATTTGCAGTCAGTTGGGTTACATGGATGTTAACACAACCAACTTATGCAATAGATGATCTAGCTGCCGCAAAAACTAATCTGTATGTCACAACAGATTGACAATATATTACATCAGATTATACATTTGTTGCATAATTTACATCTGATGGGTATTCTGTTGAGTCGGGTTTAGAGAACCAGAGCAACAGATGGTTAATCTATTATAAATTATGGATCGTCTGTTGCAACAGATTATCCATCTGTTGCACCAGATGCAGTTAACGGGTAATCTGTTGCAATAAACGAACCACTATCGTAACAGATGGAACATCTGTTTCAATATCTTTCTTTGGGGCAAATTATTTTAGTTGAAAGAAGACATACTGCATCTTCCAGAGGGTTAAATTGATCAGCGTCCTGCTCTTTAATATTTTTTTACCTCCCTTTGTAGCCGCCAACCACCTAAGGATCTTGGATGAGAAACCTCATTCGGGTAATCCTTGAACTACTTTCGGAGGGGAGGAATGGCTCCACATGCCTAAACCTAAAAAATGTTAACATGAAGCAAGCAAAAAAATTCATAATAAGTATATAGTCATTATAAATTAATGGATGAGTAAAAATAGTGATCAATTTTACCATGAAAGCCCAAGGAAAGCCGTATAATGTGATCATCCTTGTGGATAGCTTTGTCAGTAAATATTCGACAGTCAAGTAGTAGCTGTCATATCCTCAAGGATAGTTGTTGAATTTGTCAAAATCATCAGCAAGTGCCAACAAATCATCTTTTATGACTTTTCTGACGTCTCTTGCCAATAAAATGGAATGGAAAAACCAAACTAAGAACAATTTCTCCCCGCAGTGCTTTGGTATGTCTTTATCCTCGAGATCTTCTATCAAATCCGCCGCTTTGTAGCTACTACGTCCAACAATGCCCAACAACCCATTATTTTTACCTTGTATTTGTTGAATCCTTTGTGGGGTGTTTCCTTGATGAGAAGTTCTTCTGGACGATCGCATCTCAAGCCTGTTACTATGGCAAACTCTTTCAATCCAAAACAAACTGGCATGCCACAGTAGTTGATCCAGACTTCATCCATCTTTTTTCTGTCCTCCTTCCCCGCATGCTTGATCCTGCGCTTAAGAAAGCCATATACCATGCTCATTGGAAAACAGAGAGTGCGGTCCTAAGATAGCTCGATAAAGTATGCAAAACAACTCTTCTTAAAAAGTCCATCTATGTTTTCATTCTTCATAATACTCCTAAGTTCGTCAAAGGTTTCCCCAACTGACATTTAAGTACAACATCACTAAATACTGCGTTAGGGCTATTCATCGGCATCGCAACTCAAAACTTATCAATACTAATGGTTTTGACAGAATCATGGTGGGATTTTGATATTATTTCACGCCCCATTGGTGAGTAGGAGTTATCACTTTCCTCGGCTTCATTTTGCCCTGACTGAGATTGTTCTTGAAGTTCCTCTGAATCTATCTGTTCTCTAGCCTTTTTTGTTTGGTGATCAGAAGTTGATCCACTTTCAATTTCTTTTCTTTTGGGAGACATCTTTTAACTACAAACAATAGAAAAAAAAAAATACATTGCATTTGATGTCTGTAAATTATTTTTTTTAAAAAAAGGTAAGACAAATTTCAATAAATCATTCTATGCCACATTACAAAAAAAAATACTCTAACGGATAATCCATCAGTTAGAACAGATGGGGAATCTATTTGAAGACCTATTTAATATCTCGCAATAGATATTTCACCTCTTGCAATAGATGGACCACCAATACCACAACCAATGCCACCAAAACCACCACCAATGCCACCAACACCAAGACCACCGACATCACCACTAAAAACACAAATACCGACACCAACAACAACATCCACCAACACCACCACAAATACCATCCAACAATACCATGACAGTCAACAAAACACTGAGACAAAAACTAGGATTTTCTCGGGTGCTTCATACTTTTTTTGCATCAAAACACAAAATTATTAATCCATTCTCGAAGATAATACAACTAAAAGTCTTTTTTTCATCATTAAATAAAAAGCCCTAATTTTTAGAATAAAGAATAATTGTAGAAATCTTTTCGAACTCTGTTACCTGTGAAGACAGAGAAAACGATGGATACAAGCGAGAATAAAGTCGAAAATAACAACTATATGGTCAGAAATGGAAAGAAAATTGATATGTTTTAAAGGTTTGAGCAATATGTTGAGTAGTTGTTGTCTCTATTGTTGGAAGAGAGAGAAATAAGTGAGAACTTGAGATTTGAAATGAGGAAAAGTTTTTCCCGCAAATGGATGATTTGTATGGGTTGATTTGTAATTTGGGAAGAGAATGACAAGTTTTGAAATTATTAATTTAGTCCGAATTGATCTTCATTAATTTTTAAAATTTCAAAAGATATAGTTTTTAAAATATTAAGTTAATGAGAACTCATTTCAACTCAGAGTGATCGATCGACGACTCGAGTCGAGAAAAATGCAATACCAATACAATAAAAATGCAACAACTCAATTGAAGTTGTTGTTGACCCTGTAAGCTCATTCATTCATCCCTAGTTCCACCTAAATCAATGTAGGTACTATTATTAATCTTAACATTAAGTTAATGAAAACTTATTTTAACTCAAAGTGATCGATCGACGACTCGGGTCGGGATGAATGCAATACCAACACCATGTAAATGCAATGATTCAATTAAAGTTATTGTTGACTCTGTGAGCTCATTCATCCCTAGTACCACCTAAATCAATGTAGGTACTATTATTAATCTTAACATTAAGTTAATGAGAACTCATTTCAACTCAGAGTGATCGAGCGACGACTCGGGTCGGGATAAACGCAATACCAACACCATGCAAATGCAACGACTCAATTAAAGTTCTTGTTGACCCTGTGCGCTCATTTATTCATCCCTAGTTCCACCTAAACCAATGTAGGTACTATTATTAATCTTAATATTAACTTAATGAGAACTCATTTCAACTCAAAGTGATCGATCAACTACTCGGGTCGGGATGAACGTAATACCAATACCATGCAAATGCAACGACTCAATTGAAGTTGTTGTTGACCTTGTGAGATCGTTCATTCATCCCTAGTTCCACCTAAATCAATTGCAATGAAATCTATTGCAACAAATGACTTAGTTATTGGATATCAAACAGATAATCATATATGTTGCAACAGATGACATATCTAATTTAATTATCAAATTGACATTTGTATCTGTTGTGACAGATGACTGAGTTGTTGGAAATTTTCAAACAGATATTGATATCTATTGTAACAGATGACATATCTGATTTAGTTATCAAATGAAAATTTCCATCTGCTGTCACAGATCACTGAGTTGTTGGGATTTTTCAAACAGATATTTATATCTGTTGCAACAGACGACATATCTATTTGAAAATCTTTTTTTTCTTTTAATTTAAAAGAAACCTTCTGTCCAAGTAGATAAAGCATTACTACTAAAGGCGGTAAAAAATATTTCTTGGATAACTCAAAAATCACATTGAGTAGTCTTGTCTTGTCTTTTCAATGTCACCCATTTTCTTCCTCGTGCCCCTCAAATTATTAATGAATAGTATTAATTAATGAATATTTAAACCCCTAATACTTCCTCCGTTTCGTTTCATATTAGTTGGCCCCTATTGACTTGGCACACCCATTAAGAAAATACTACTACTATTAATTTGGGGGTTATTTTACCAAATTAGCCTTATTAATTTTTCTTTGAAAATATAAATTGAATAAATACACTATGTTTAGTCATTTAATATTAAGGGTAGTACATCTAGAAATTAGAATTATATCATCTCTCCTTCAACCCTAAATTTATTTTATCCGTCTCTCATTTTTTTTTTCTCCTATTTAGGGTTATCACAACCTTTTTTCTCTCCTCTTTCTCATAAAGATCTTTTTGGATCTAAACTTCCATATCTTAGATTCCTTGACTGAAAGTGTTGTTTTGATCCCCTTTTGACATTAAGGTATGGTTCACTATTGCTTTTTCATTCTTGTCTTCTTCTTTGCAAGTGATTTACAGCTGTTTTTTATTTAATTACCATTTACCCATATCTTATTTATGTAAAAAATTTGAAGAAACTTTTAATTATTGAATAAACGAACAGAGAATTTTTATTATAATATGCAAAAAAGTCATCTGTTGGGAGAAGTTTAAAAGCCTTGTTGGCAGTATCATTTTCTTGTATGTATTTTGTTTGTTTCTTTGTTGTTGATGTTGTTATTGATATTGTTGGTAGGGTTGGCGTTGTTGGAACTTGTGGTGTTGTTGATGGTGTTGGAACATAGGATGTTGCTTCTTTATTGTTGGTGATATTGTTGGAACAAATGTTATTTTTTTTGTTGTTGATGTTTTTTATTTGTTGTTTCTTTGTAGTTTATGTTGTTATTGATGTTGCAACAGACGGAGACACTGTTGCAACAAATCAAATCACCACCAAGGATGGTTTGATGTATTCCAATAGACTCCATATCCATTGCAACAGACTCCACATCTGTTGCATCAGACTCCACATCTGATGCAACAGACTCCTCACTGATGCAACAGACTCCTCATCTGATGTAACGAACTCTACATCTATTACAACAGATGGATATGTTCCTTCTGTGACATTAATTTTTTTCTCTTCTTTGTAGATATAAGGAACTGAAAGTTGATCAACTTTTGCCCAACCATCATAAGAGGCTGCAGTAAATATGGGTTAGGAGAAATAAGCTGCATGTAAATAAAACCACTTCATATGTGGGAAGTATGTATTACTGATAATTTTATCGTGGAAACACACATAGGGTACACTGATTTTGTGAATGCTATTTTTACCAATTAGTCATAGATCATTCAAACAAAATATCTGCAATTTTACAGTTAAGTTTAGTAGGTCCGAACTGATAAGGCTGAGGGACCATAAATATGATTCTGATACCATATTAAGATTTAATGTCGGTTGTTGCTCATGCTTATTTTTCAAGCATTGTGAAGGGATCTAGTTTTGGTGTCATTGTAAAGAGATTCAATAGCGATTGGACTAATTTTAGGGTGCATTGGACTCTGAGAAGACCTTCGAAACCTAGCACTGCATCTAAAAAGAATGAAAAACCAATATAGTTATTGCCCTAGCCCAAATTTATATGGTTGGGTTGCTCGTGGTGATGATTATACGCCAGAAGGTGCGGTAGAAGAATGCCTTCGAGGAAAAATGAGTGGTTGATGAAAGACTATATCATCTGAGAGCTAATTGAAGAGGATACATAGGGTAGAAAGTAACTTCTAGCGAATCTGGCCTATAAAATTATCTTAAAACATGAGAAATTTGTATCAAGTGCAAATATGAAAGTGTATTCGGTAATGTAAATTCGTTTGTTGTCTCTCTAAGAGAAATATAATGCAGATGGTCACTTTTCTAGGGAGCTGCGACTAGGTAGCGTGGTTGGGATTATCACCTAGATAGAAAATCACAGAAGAACAAGAAAGCCGCCTTAAGGGAATTGAGGGTTGAAATATTGTACAGTAGGTCTAAAAAACTTCCGCCAACAGCAACTGTAGTTAAAGTAAGGAATCTAAGTGAAGGCAGTAATTTCTGTATTTTAAATTGCATCCCATGCCTTCTTGTTTGTGGTTTCGATTAGGTCCACTGTTGTTGACCTGATCGGAACCACAAACGTGATTGAAAGGCAGATTGAGTGTCACTACTTCCTTAGCAATATGGTTATAATTAATTGTGTTTTCTAGCCTTAGCATGCTTTCAACATTCCTTGGAGAAGATCAGAGGTTTGTTGTAGTATACGAATCCCGATAATTTTCAAGTTTGCCTCCTGCTTGCCGATTTAATCTTCAAGTTTGTCGTTGTCATCTTTGAATTTGGTATAGAGTTCCTGATCTCTTGTGAGCTTGATCGGGAACACTACTTTCAAAGTTGTGGCATTATAGAAGCCCTTCAAAAACCTTCTTCAGAAGCCTTAAAGGATACATGAAGGGTTGTTGTGTATGTTTTTAGGTCAAAATGTGTTGATGTACAGTGAAGATGTGGTCCCAACAGTTGAATAGCTCACTTTTATCAAGCATTGCTCAATGCAGCCTGCTCAACCAACCTTCAAGGGCTTTGATAAATTATTAGCAAGGAGTTACGTAATGTTTGATCTAAACTGACTCTACCAAGCCTATCAAATGTTACATAACTGCAGGTTCGTTACCCTATTAAAACCTTTGCCCGAGTTAGTGAACAGATTACACGATCTCAATATCTCAGCCTTTTTGCTGATCTCTCTTCTCCTATATAGAGGACAACATATCCGTCATGCAAAAGTCTACACTGTCACCAGAAATGCTTGGCACAGTAAAAGTCTTTAGAAGTCTTGATTATTAGCCTCTCAATATCAACGTCTTTTCCAATTATATTGGAACTGACAAACCAAACTAAGCACAATTTCTCGATATGTCCATTCCAATATAATTGCAAGAGACGCCTAGAAATTCATAAAAGTGATATTGAGAGATTACTTGTCATGCCTTCTACAGACTTTCGTTGTTGCAAGCATTTCTAGTGACGGTGTAGACTTTTGCATGACGGATATGTTTTCCTCTATATGGGAGAAGAATGATCAGCAGAAAGGCTGAGATATTGAGATTGTTTAATTTGTTGACTAACTCAGGCAAAGGTTTGGAGATCTTTCCCCTCCTTACTTATCTTATGCATGCAAATGTGAAGAGTGCAAGGCAAAACATAATGGAGTGATTAATACTATTAATGCATTAACTGCTGATGTAAAGGAATTGATATCTAACAGTAGTGTCATTCAATCAAAGAGGATTTCAGTTTCATTCACTCCATTAGATATTAAGGTTAAGAGGAGAAAGAAAGCAATTTTCAAGGAATTATCAAGTATCCGAAAAAGAAAAATTTTGGATCTGAAAAAGGTGAGAAGATAAAAAGGAAAGAAATAGGAAGGAAAAACTGAATACTAGATTTAGTTCATCTTGTGTCGTTATGTCGAGTTACTAAGTTACTCCATCTAATTTTGAGAGCTTTTTCTTTTCAGGATGGTGAGGAAGGCAGAATCTCCCCATCATTAGCTAATACCAAAAGTAAGACACCTGGTGTTATTGAACCACCATACTGCCCTGTGTAATTTGATAATCCAGAAGACATCTTTGCTCGAGTTAGTCAATAGATTAAACAATCTCAATCACTTAGTTTTTCTACTGATCAATCTTCTCCCGTAGAGGACAAGATATCAACAGAACTGCTTGACAGAACAAAAGCTGATATCGAGAGATTATTGATTATGTCTTCTCAAGACTTGCTTCTCCCAGAAACTATTCTGCATTGAGTGTTGCACTATCCATATATGCTGCAACACTGGATTTTCTAACAGATGTGACATTTCTTACAACTTTTTAGTCATCTGTTTATTCAATTTCATCGAGAGCATCATATTTTCTTAAACACTTCTTGGCCAAACTAAATTTTTGCTCTTGGATTGCTTTTTTTTTTCTTTGCATCCTTCAAGCTGGCCTCCAAACTCAATTTTTGCTCGAGGATTGCTTCTCTTTTTTACTTTGCATCCTTCAAAAAAAAAAAGCAATCCTCGAGAAAAAATTGAGTTTGGAGGCCAGCTTGAAGGATGCAAAGAAAAAAAAGGAAGCAATCCAAGAGCAAAAATTGAGTTTGGCCAAGAAGTGTTTAAAAAAATCTGATGCTCTCGATGAAATTGAATAAACAGATGACTAGCAAGTTACAACAGACGTCACATCTATTGGAAAAACAAATTGATATATCCATCTATTGCAACAAATTATCAGTATGTTGTAAGTTATCTGACAGATGGAATATATTTTGTCACAGGTTACCCATCTGTTAGATTTATTTTAAAGCAATTTTCTTTTCTTTCTAAAATACAATAAAAAGATAAAATGTTGTATTTAGATCCATTTTTTTAATTTATATTTTTTTAATTTACATATTCAAAAATTTACCAGTTTTATTTAATTAAGGGATATGAACAGTCGTGGCTTTTTGTTTGACTTAGTCACCTCTTCCAATTCAATCATTTTATAAATAGGTCCCTCCGGCCTTCTCTCACTCATTCATTCTACTACACTTACAATACAAATATGTTTGATCCAGATTCGTACAAGAAGATTCATATCATGTTCTTGCAGGAACTTCAAAGGTAGTTTGATAAACTCCAGAGGGATTTGGCCGACTTCGGAGCAAAGCTGAGGAGGGCCCTGCTACTGCCGGATGAAAATTGTCTGATTGACAATACTAATAGTAATAATAATAATAATAGTAATAGTAATGATAATAATAATAGTAGTAATAATAATTAGGTTATGTTTTTTTTCTTTTAGAGTATGTATATATTTTCCTCCTTTTGTATATCGAATCTACCCAAGGGATTCAAAAATCTATGTTTGGTGGTCAACTTTGAATTTTTAATTCTTATTTAGTATTTAATTATCATTCTTACTTATTCCTTATTCTCAGCATGTCGACAGAGGTTAATCTGATATGACAGATAGATCATATGTTGCAACAGGCGGTTATTAATAAAAAAGGGTTATTGTTATTGAGAAGGTGAAAAAGACATGACTTTTCGATTATTTAATATGAAAAATGGTTTTTAAATAAATAATAAGAAAATAAATGATAAAAATAATTTATAACCATAACAGAACGGTTATTTAATTTTAATAACTAATCAGGACTCTTCGATATATTTATTTTTAAATCTGTTTTTTTAATTTATATAATAAAGACTACCCAATTTGGATTAAAGATATGTTGATTATTAAAAAAGATAGCTTATATGTGCAACAGATATATTATCTGATGCAATAGATTGTAGATTGGTTACAACAAATGGTATATCTGTTGCAACTCAAAAAAATGGTTACTGAAAAGAACTTATCAAGTCATAACTTTCCACAGTAATCAAAAAGCCACCAGTATTAATAAATGAAGGTGAACAGTCACGCCTGTTTATTTTTGAATCTATTTTTTTAATTTATATGATAATAAAAAAGTCATTGATAACGCTCAAACTACAGCTCTCGTAAGAGTGTAAGCGGTCGCTGTCAAATATAGAACCCAACTGGGTTGGGTGTCGAATCCCACAGGGAATACTCGGTCACTAAGTGTTGCAACTATTAGTAGACTTTTGGTCGAAAGTTCTGCGGACAAAGGGGGGATTTTATGCGTATAATAATGTTTACCAAAATAAAGAATGAAACGAGTAATGTAGTAGGAGTTAATCAATGAGAATTGTAATTTAGGGTTATGTCCACCTTATGAGTTTTACGTATCTATTGGCTATGAGTTATGTGGAATTCAGACATGCATGCACTTATAGAGATTCGTATTCTATGGTAAATCCTAGTGTCTTTCGACCATCAAGGATTATATCACTTTAACTCTTTCGAGCTTAAAGCGTATACTAATGGTGCGAATTCTCCAAGAGGTTAATCCAGTTACGGCACTAACTTTTAAACAAGGGTTGGTAGCCCTATTTCCTTGTCATTCTCTCTTTTCCAGACATGTAAATTTTCTTTTGAACAAGTTAATGCTATACTGGCGTATTCTATATGTTTGCAACCACAAGAATTCAATTAAGATGAAGAGAGTAATGATATAAGCAGCATACGTATCAAGAATTCACAAACTCATAGCAATAGATAGTATCTCATAAGGCTTCCATAACCCTAACAGAGAAGTTTAGCTACTCATAATTGTGAAGGAAAACCACGAGGATATCATCATACCAAAGAAATAACAATATCACGATAAGGAAGTATTGGCGTCACTTGTGGCGTGAATTCCTTGCTAGTAGCGTTTCTCTTGTCGTGAAAATTAAAAGTCGAATAGATGAAGAATAATGTCAACAACGAATTTAAGAATAGAAGAGAGTAAGAATGAATTGAAAGAGAATGAGTGAGAATAATAAAAAGCTTGCTGAAAAATTCAGCAAATAGGGTTTTTATAACATCCTTGTCCTAGTCCTACTGAAATAGGGTTTTTATCCTTGTCCTAGTCCTACTGGGTTACTGCATACTGGTCCTAATCCTACTAAGTTACTGCTGATCCCCCAAGTCTTTAGAAATGTTGTTTTTGCCCAGGACAAGTTCTCCATGCATCACTTTCAGTCCACAAGCTTCCAGAAGTTGTCTTCCTTCTTACGTGAAGTTTCCTTTGGCATCCAACAGTCCATAAAATGCTGAAATCTTCATCATTTATTCCTGAAAACTTGCTAATCACGTTGGTTAGCTCACTTACAGGAAAAAGGACTAAAAATGCAGGAATTATATACTTTGTCCTTTAAAACTTAGCTAAAATATGGGTAAATTAAGGTGCTTTAGGCGTGTAAATACGCCTAACATCAACACCCCACACTTAAAGCTTTGTTCGTCCTCGGACAATATATCATGTCCATATAAACATCTACTTAGGGTTTCACAGTAACAGCACAAAATATTCATCAAGACAGGCACAACAATTATTAACAAAGAGTAGTTTTCTAATCACTTCTAGAAACAATTCAACCTCTAACATAGACTCGTGATGATGGTTAATTCGTATTCAAAAGTTAAGGCACAAAGAATCATACAAGACTACCCAAAACTCATCAACCATGTGTGTCTCACAATATATCACCCATAATTATTCACAAGTATTTCATTTTTCAAAACATGGGTATAAGATTATCCTTGCTCTCACTCTCACAAAGAATTCATATGTTGTAACTGATGACCATAGGCTTGCCCTTAGTGTAATGCTCCACTAATATCAGAATGTTAATCTTAGGATCAAATAGGTCTTTACAGGTTGTAATGTAGGCTAAGGGACGGGTAGGACTATTTTGGCAAGAAATAGTGACTAAGTTCCCTAAGCGCTTTAATACATCACATTATGCCATTTACACTTTCTTTCAAATGACCTTTCTACTTTCTTTTAATCTACCACCCCTTCTCACCTCTTTTGTTATTCAATTTTAAATAGAATCAACTTTGTATTTTTCTTTTTCATTTCATTTTTCATCATTTTTTTTATAACACACCTCTATAATAGTCATTCTTTTTCATAACAAATTCAAGTACCAATTCACTTTAAGGCATCACTCTCACCCAATTTTCTTTTATTTTGTCACATGACTTTACAATTTAAAGCGCTTAGGAATTTGGATCAAATTATGGTCTTAAAAAAAATGGATTAGGCTACATATGAGGTTGTCAAAGAAAATGGATTAAAGGCTCAAAAGGGTTGACTAGGATAATGTCCACAGGTAGGTAAAAAGAAGGTAAACAATCACAGGTTGTCTAAGAAATGCCTAAATCATCTCCTAAACTCACACTCTTTATTTTGCTTTACACACACACCGGGCAAGTTCTAGCATCAGCCACAAACATAGAATATACTATCATCTCACACACACAAGGCACATGGTCGACTTTATTAGGAGCAGTATAGACTCTTGACCCAACAGATGAAGGAATTAACCCACACATTTATCACATACTGAGTCACATTTAGAGCCTAAATGTCTCAATAGTAATGATTTTATCATAGACTCTTGTCATAATACCATGCTGCCTATCAGAACAATTTTATGAAAAAAAAATTCTAAAATTTAACTACTAACAAACAAAACAAACAAACATAAATAAATGCAAATGCAGATAAAGAAGTATAGCATACAAATACCAGCACCCCACACTTAGACGGGACACACTGCCCTCAGTGGAAAATAAATAAGAAGAACCTGGTTAGTTGGACTCCTCCTCTATGTCTGGGGTCATACCCCCTGCATCGAAATCATCATCAGAGTCGTCGTCATCAGAGTTCTCCTCCACGTCGGAGTCTGGCATTCGTCGATCATCATCGGTTGGCATGTCTTCATCAAGAGGTTCCTCAAAATATACACCTACTCCACACATAGCCCTCACATGCTCATTCATTGGGTAGTCATAATCCAACTTTTGGAGCTCTGCAGCAGTTGGAACATGACCCCCGCTCATCATGGTAAACCTCTTCATGCCATATAAATGGCGGAAGAAGCTTTCGTCACGAGCATGTCTTTCTGCAGTGGTTAGGTTGACGCCATGCATGGATTCAGCATCTTTAACCTTTGTGAGGTCAACCTTCTTCAGGTTGTGTGGAAGCTTATGATCTGCAGGTTCCTCTTCGATGTCCTCCTTCCTCAATATCGCAGTCAATAGATTACCAAAGCTGAAGTGGGACCTCTTGTGCAGCCTAGCCTTACGCATTGAAGATTGAATAATCGCCCCAATGTTGATGGGGACGTTCGTCATTAATGCATATACCAAGCACACTCTATCTCTTGTGATCTTTGTGTACTGTGTCCCTGGAATCAGGCAAGAGTTGACTATTCGCAACCATATCTGAGCTTCCCTGTTCAAGGAAGCATACGGGAAGGTGTTGTGCCGACCGGTGTCCTTGTGTCTACTCCATCGTGCCATTGATCTTGTTCCATATAGTGTGTGTCTGATTGCCTTGTACAGAGGTCTGTTATACAGCTCCTTGAGTGGTGATGGATCAACAGATGGCAAACCTAGAAAGGAGTTGAAGAACTCCGCATTTAGTTGCAGGACTTGGCCCCGAATCTTTACTTCACTCCCTGTAGTTTTCGGTGACCAGTTGGCATAGAATTCTCGCGTTAGATCGAGATTGCACTCTCCCATATCTTGGAAGATGAAATCAAGATGTAGCGCCATGATTTTGGCCAAGATGCGAGGTTCTTTCTTTGCTAGGCTCTCCTTTTGTATCAATTCCACGTGAACATATTTTTTTCACTTTATTGTTACTGTACCACTCCTTTGCTTCCTCCTCTAGGACCCATTTAATTTCGAACATGCAGCGAGGTATTTGCAGCGAGGAGGATTCACCTTGCTCTTTTCGTCCCCTTTTCTGGACTTTTTGTGAAGTGGTTGTTTTTTCTTTTCCTTGTCTTGATTTTGGTGCCATTGTACTTGGTTGATGGCCTCGGAAGATGTTCTTACAAAGTTAAAAGAGCCAAAGGAAAATTTTTGAGAGATTTTGGAGAGGTAGGCGGCGCTTAGGTTGAATTTGCAATGTATTTTTGTTCTAAGACTAAGTTTCTATTTATAGGACAAGCTTGGGTCGGGTTTTGACCCTTTTGGAATCAGATTAGGAGACCAAAAAGTGAGCATAGGCGGCGCCTAATGCTTTCCCTATGCTTGGCATAGGCGGCGCCTTTTGCAAAGCCTAGTTGAGCATAGGCGGCGCCTATGCTATGGCATTGTTAGGCATAGGCGGCGCCTATGCCATGGCATTCTAGATTCAGAGACAAAAGGCTTTTGCATAGGCGGCGCCTATGCTATGGCATTGTTAGGCATAGGCGGCGCCTATGCCATGGCATTCTAGATTCAGAGATAAAATGCTTTTGCATAGGCGGCGCCTATGCTATGGCATTGCCTTGTTCGTTGCCTAGATTTTCATAGGCAATGCCTAACTCATAGCCTTTTTCTTCTTCATTCCCAACTTACCACCTTCAACATGCAATACTTCCAAATCAAAATTTGAAACCAATCTCCTCTTTTACACCTCTTGCACCTACACTTATTCAAAAACAACAAAAACTATTAGAACGATGGGTTGCCTCCCACCAAGCGCCTTAGTTTTGGTCGTGGCTCGACTCTTCTTTTTGGATCTTTATTTAACAAAAACAAACTCTTAGTAAAACAAAATGATTAAAAACGATGGGTTGCCTCCCATCTAGCGTTTGATTTATTGTCGCGGCACGACATAGTTACCTCGATTACTTAGACTTCATCGAGATAGATGGTGCATCGTTTTCTGAATGGATTCAGACGACGGTGATGCTTACTTGTAGGCATGCAATCTTCTTCAAGATGACTCTTGTGCATACATATCCCAGGAGGGATACCAATTATATCATCAATAGTCCAACTCATAGCTCTCTTGTACCTCTTCAGAGCAGAGATGAGAGCCTCTACGTGATGTTCACCTAAATCAGCCGCAACACTCACCGGAAGTGTATTTACATTTCCCAAGAACGCATACCTTAGGTGACTGGGGAGCTCTTTGGATTCTAGCACCGGTGGCTCTTCAATGGAAGTCTTCGCTGTTGGTGACGGTCGATTCTTAAGATCAAGGTCCAGCTTCTTAGGAGCATGAGAATAGGACCTTATTCCTGTTAGAGCACAAACGGTTTCTTCATATTCTTCAACCTCCTCACGCTCAAAATTCAACAGCACAGCAGATAATGGCTCAACAGTAAGCTGCTTCTCTACAGATAATTCTTTCTCATCCTCATAGTAAACATCAGCTACAGAGAACACATCCATATCTCTAGGCTGCTTCATCGATTTGCATACATCAAAATGGACCACTTCGTCATTCAGCCAAAATAAAAGCTCATTAGCTCTTAAATCAATAAGAACACTTCCAGTTGCGAGGAAAGGGCGTCCCAAGATTATGGGAGCTTCAGAATCTACCTCGCAATCCAAAATAACAAAGTCTGCAGGAAAGATGAAGGTGGAAACCTTCACCAATACATCATATAAGATACCAACAGGTCGTTTTACCGACCTATCTGCCATCACGAGCCGCATATTGGTTGGTGTAGGATCACCCAACCCCAACTTTCTGTAAATAGATAGCGGCATCAAATTGATGCTAGCTCCCGAATCGCACAATGCCTTAGCAAAATCCAACGATCCAATCGTGCAAGGAATAGTGAAAGCACCAGGATCTGTCTTCTTCTGTACTAGCGATCTTGTAGCGATTGCACTGCAATGATGAACATTATCTGCCAGCTCATAACTTGCTGCCCGCTTCTTTGTCAACAGGTCCTTCATGAATTTAGCATACCCAGGCATCTGTTCCAGCGCCTCTACCAATGGAACATTAATAGTCAGCTGCTTCAACATGGTCATAAATTTACTGAACCTGGTGTCCTCAGTTTTCTTCTTCAGTCTCTGCGGAAAAGATGGTGGTGGAAGAGGAATCGTTTTCCCCACCACTTCCTCTTTATCTTGCTTCCGATTATCAACCTTTTCAGGAGTGTCATCAGCCTTCTGCTTCAGTCTCTGAGGAAAAGGTGGTGGTGGAAGAGGAATCGTTTTCTCCACCACTTTCTTTTTATCTTGCTTCCGATTATCACTCTTTTCAGGCTGGTGACGTCTAGGTGTAACATCATGAGCACTCACTTCATCTTCTACGGCATCTTCAAACTTAGCTTCATCAATATTCTCTGCTATATCATCAACCACCTGTTTGACTTTGGATGGATTTTCCAACACTTTACCACTCCTGGTAGTAATAGCCATGCATGATCCATCATTCCTTGGGTTTTGCACAGTATCGCTAGGTAATGTTCCAGCCTTTCTTTGGTTGAATGTCGCTGATAGTTGACTCAATTGTTGTTCCAGCTGTTTTATTGTAGTAGAATGCGAGTCAACCAATTGGTTTATTAAAGACAAATCATTCTTCACCTCGGTTACACCCATGTTGGTTGCCTCCACTCCTTTCAATAGCTTAGCCATCATATCTTCCATGGACATCTTCCTAGAGCCAGACGCTATAGCCTCACGGTTTCCAGGAGGAACATACAAACCACTCCTGTCAGTCTTATTCTTCCAACCACCTTGATCGCGGTCCTTGTATCCAGATTTATCATAATAGTTCCGACCTTGGTTTCCTTGGTCATTGCCTTGGAAACCCCCCTGATTATTCAAGTAATTTGCTTCCCCCTCAGAATCGGAATCATATCTTCCCTGTGATACAACGGCTTTAACCTTTTCGGTCTTCCCTGATAATAAATGCTTGGTAAGAAGATCCATCTGCGTTTTCATGTGAGCCATATCCTGGTCACGTTCCTCTTGTCTTCGTCTCTGCTCTGCGGTCATGCCAATAGATACAGTAGAGCTCGCTACCTCAGAATCCCTAGTATGCCAAGCTCTACTCTGCTTTTTCATACGATCTAGCATATCATTTGCCTCAAAAAAAGTAAGGTCCATGAATGACCCACCTGCAGCATTATCAACCACTGGCTTTGTCACCGAGTTCAAAGCCCTATATAATATTTCCATCAAGTGGATATTCGTCATCTGATAGTTTGGGCACCGCATAAGCTTCTTCTTGAACCTCTCCCATGTTTCGTGGAGAGCTTCAGTTGGAAGCTGTCGAAAATTGCTGATCTCATCTCTTAACTGTGCTCTCTTAGATGGCGGAAAGAATCTTTCTAGGAAAGCGTCTTTCAGTTGCCTCCAATTAGTAATAGAATCAGGAGTTAGCTCGTTCAGCCATAGAGTTGCCTCCCCAGACAGAGATAATGGAAATAAGCGCAGCCGAATTGCATTCTGCCCAACTCCTGGATTGTCAAATGACTTGCATGTTGAAATAAAATTAACCAGATGCATATTCGGATCATCTCCTGCAAGTCCACCAAATAAACCCTTGAGCTGCAATAACTGAATCATGGTGCTAGTGATATTGAACTTGGCTCCAGGTGCCAAGGGCAGAGAAATAATAGCCCCTGTGGCACCAGCTCCATCCAGATCGTCATCATCATCATCAAAAGGAGCCTGCACAGCTCGGCGGTCAGGTCTCATTCTAGCTTGACGATCTCTCCTGTGCATAGGTGCTGCCACTTCATCAGTACGCCTGGGATTCAGTAACTCATCATCACCCAGGTCCTCATTATCATGATTTGTTGCTCGCCCTGGGTTATCAATATTCTGTTGATGTACTTGAGCAGCTGCCAGTGCAGCTAATCTAGCCTGCTCCTGTTGGGCCGCCCTTCTGTCAATATCACGCTGTGCATCCATTCTGCCAATAAGTTGAGGTTCAGGATTTATGGGTAATAATGGCTGACCAGAACTACGAGTATTTGGCATGCACTCAACAGATCCTGAATAAAACAAAAACAACAACTAAAAGTAAAATTCGAGAATCTTTGACCAAAGGGTCTAGTAACTATCACAAACTTAGTTGACAACCGTATTCCCCGGCAACGGCACCAAAATTTGATAACGCTCAAACTACAGCTCTCGTAAGAGTGTAAGCGGTCGCTGTCAAATATAGAACCCAACTGGGTTGGGTGTCGAATCCCACAGGGAATACTCGATCACTAAGTGTTGCAACTATTAGTAGACTTTTGGTTGAAAGTTCTACGGACAAAGGGGGGATTTTATGCGTATAATAATGTTTACCAAAATAAAGAATGAAACGAGTAATGTAGTAGGAGTTAATCAATGAGAATTGTAATTTAGGGTTATGTCCACCTTATGAGTTTTACGTATCTATTGGCTATGAGTTATGCGGAATTCAGACATGCATGCACTTATAGAGATTCGTATTCTATGGTAAATCCTAGTGTCTTTCGACCATCAAGGATTATATCACTTTAACTTTTTCGAGCTTAAAGCGTATACTAATGCTACGAATTCTCCAAGAGGTTAATCCAGTTACGGCACTAACTTTTAAACAGGGGTTGGTAGCCCTATTTCCTTGTCACTCTCTCTTTTCCAGACATGTAATTTTTTTTTCGAACAAGTTAATGTTATACTGGCATATTCTATATGTTTGCAACCATAAGAATTCAATTAAGATGAAGAGAGTAATGATATAAGCAGCATACGTATCAAGAATTCACAAACTCATAGCAATAGATAGTATCTCATAAGGCTTCCATAACCCTAACAGAGAAGTTTAGCTACTCATAATTGTGAAGAAAAACCACGAGGATATCATCATACTAAAGCAATAACAATATCACGATAAGGAAGTATTGGCGTCACTTGTGGCGTGAATTCCTTGCTAGTAGCGTTTCTCTTGTCGTGAAAATTAAAAGTCGAATAGATGAAGAATAATGTCAACAACGAATTTAAGAATAGAAGAGAGTAAGAATGAATTGAAAGAGAATGAATGAGAATAATAAAAAGCTTGCTGAAAAATTCAGCAAATAGGGTTTTTATAACATCCTTGTCCTAGTCCTACTGAAATAGTGTTTTTATCCTTGTCCTAGTCCTACTGGGTTACTGCATACTTGTCCTAATCCTACTAAGTTACTGTTGATCCCCCAAGTCTTTAGAAATGTTGTTTTTGCCCGGGACAAGTTCTCCATGCATCACTTTCAGTCCACAAGCTTCCAGAAGCTGCCTTCCTTCTTACGTGAAGTTTCCTTTGGCGTCCAACAGTCCATAAAATGCTGAAATCTTCATCATTTATTCCTGAAAACTTACTAATCACGTTGGTTAGCTCACTTACAGGAAAAAGGACTAAAAGTGCAGGAATTATATACTTTGTCCTTTAAAACTTAGCTAAAATATGGGTAAATTAAGGTGCTTTAGGCGTGTAAATACGCCTAACATCAGTCACCAAATTTGGATTAAAGATAAAGATATGATGATTATTAAAAAGGTATATGTTGCAACAGATATATAATCTATTGCCACAACTCAAAAAACGGTCACTGAAAAGAACTTATCAAGTCACAACTTTCCAGAGTAATCAAAAAGTCACCAGTATTAACAAATGGAGGTGAACAGTCGCGCTTTTTTGCCTAACTCATTCAAATTCAATCCTCTATAAATAGGTCCCTCCTTACTCGTTTATTTTACTACACATATCTATTTATTTCTTGCTCTTGTCTTTCATAATATTACACCTTCAACTACTTTCTCTTCAAGAACTTGATTGCTTTTCCATGTCTCTAGTAAATTTTTTTCTTGCTTTTTGTGTAAATATACGTTGTATTACTTTTGGATTCTTTTCTTTACTATTGTTTTTGCATTTTTGTCAATTTATGCGTGTTCTAGATATGAACGATCCAGTGTGGGATGTTGCTATTTTACGAGATGATGTACGGAAATTGTAGAGGCAGGTACATTATATACAATAGGAGTTGACCGCTGTCAGAGTAAGAATGTTGCGGGAGATCCGCAGGATAAGAACCTCGCTGTTGCTGCCTGTCGAAGATGCGGCAGGCGATAATAATAATAATGATGATGAAGAATTTATTAATAATAATTAGATTATTTTGTTTCTTCTTTCTTTCTAAGTCTGTATATGTATTTTTATTTGTTTTAGTTTAATAAAAAATTATGTTTGATCAACTTTGACCATTTTAATTCATATTTAATTTTTATTCTGTCTATTATCTTCTCAACAAACATGTCGACGATTGGACGTAAGGAGTAATTTTGAATCCAGTAGCAATAGCAAGATTTAAGATTTATCTGTTGGGTTTATGGCAGAGGCCAATTTATGTTGTTCCAAACAGATTACTCATATGTTGCAACAGATAACTAGTTTGTTTCAACAGATAACTAGTCCGTTTCAACAGATAACTTCCTCCGTCTCAAATTATCCTACCCATCCCAAATTGAGATGGCACATTGATTAAGAAAAATAATTAATAACATGACTAGTTTATCATAATATCCCTATTAAATGATGTTTATATTTTAATTTGAAGAAAAAGTGATTAATGCAAAGGTTAAAACATGGAATTTTTTTATCTCTTCTTGATTAATAAAAAAAGATAAGTAAAATGAGAAATCAAATTAAAAAATTTGGGACGGGTAATTTGAGACGGAGGGAGTATTTAATTTTCATTCTGTCTATTATATTCTCAACAAACATACATGTCGACGATTGGACGTAAGAAATAATTCTGAATCCAGTAGCAATAGCATAACATATTGGTTATCTGTTGGGTTTATGGCAGGGGCTGATTTGTGTTGTTCCAAACAGATTAATCAGTCTGATGCAAAAGATAATCGGTTTGATGCAACAGATAATCAATCTGATGCAACAGATAATCAATCTGATGCAACAGATAATCAGTTTGATGCAATAGATAATCAGTCAGATGTAATAGATATATCTTCAGTTGCAATAGATATATCTTCTGTTGCAACAAATTACTCATCTGATGCACCAGATGAGTGATCTGTTTAAATTGTGGGCTCTTATGTTGGATTCATGATCGGATGTTATCCATTATTGGAATAAACAACAGTAACTTTGTAACCCAGATGACAAATTCGACTAAAAATCATAATTTGACTTACCAAGGTCTCCTATGAAGTAATGTCAAAGTGAAAAGTGGTGATGTTAGAAACAAAATTTGACCTAAGAAATTGATAAAATAGCAACAGTAGCGGTAACAACAACAATGGTCGACAAGAAGAAGATGAAGATGATAATGAAGTAGAAGATGATGATAATAAAGCAGAAGATGATGAATAAAGAAGCAACAACAGCAACAATGAACAACAATAGTCGTGAAGAGAGAGAAAATAACAACGGGTGAGAAGAGAGAGAAACATACCTTTTTCCCATCTATTTTCTGTTATATTAACTAACATTTGGATCAAAGTGTAAATTTTAAAACATGTGGTTATTTTTAAATTTCTCCAACTTTCTTAATCCCTAATAAAGTAATTGTCACCTCCACCTAATAATTAAGACTTGTATCACCTACACCTCATTTTAAAACTCTTTTGTCACCTATAGCCCAAAAGCCTTTCTATTCTAACTTCCTAACTCCTCTATATACTTCTGCAATGATATATAATACTAAATTTTCTCTCTCTCTCTCTCTCTCTCTCTCTCTTTTTAATGGTCATTAGCTTTATTTATGAATTAATTTGTTGCATTCTTTAATTTAAAATCTTCATTTTTATATGCAGATAAGTGATGCTCATTGTGGGCGATGACATTTTATTAAATTTAAATCCATACGAAATTCAGATTAAATTTAAAATATATTAGTCCCAATTAAATATTGGGAATTAATATAATTAAATTTATTATTTAAGTCCAAACATGTATGGATTTAATTAAAGTCCAATTTTTATTGGGCTAGACCATTAATTTGGGCTATAAATGATGAGCCCACTTTGTTAAACCCAAGTATATTATTATCATATGGATAAATTACACAAAGGGGAAAGGACAAAAATAACACCTAAAACTAAAATAATTCTACAAAACTAGCACCTAAATTTAAAAATCCAGAAAATGGCACTCGATCATGGTGACTGCATACCCCAAAATCTCCACTATCACGACTATATACTTAGACGGCTACACGTACTTCACTAGTGCATGGATCTATCAACCAACACTTAAAAAGAATTGTAATAAGTTTGGTCTGGCTCCTTTTCTTTTTTAAAGATTCTACTATTTTTTATTCTTTTTAAATAATTGAGTAATTGCTTCTTCTTTTTTAAGATTATTTTGCATTCACCAACATTATTAAAATAACATTCTATTTGTTTTGTTTAGTTTTACTTATTTATACAATAAAATACAATACCATATACTTTTAATATAATACAATTGTTAAAGATATATATTTATATATAATAACGATACGGTTTCTATATATATATATATACATATTCTATATAATAATTATAGAATTTTTATACACATTCTATACAATTTTTAACTACAATTATTATTTAGATACATATTTTATACGACTCTATATAGTTTCTGCATGCATTCTAAAAATGTATCAATCTAGTATAAGAGAGTATCAATTAAGTATATGGACACTGCAAGTGTATCAATGTAGTATAAAAGTGTATTAATGTGGCATAAAGAGTATCAATTGGATATAAGGACTGCATGTGCTTGCATAGAATTTCCTTTCTCTTTTTTTAAAAAGTGTATCAATATAGTATAAAAGTGTATCAATGTGGTATAAAAGTGTATCAATTGAGTATAGAGACTGCATGTGCCCAATTGGGCCAAATGGCTAAAAAGGGAAATTAACTTAGCCGACTGGCTGCAGCATGTCCACCTTTTCATATGTGGGCCATTTTTTTAAATGGCCATGCCATGTCCTTTTCCCTTGCACAAATCCCATACTTAAGAGACTATATTACCTAATATCCCTTACTTTTTTAAAATTTACATAAAATCCCATTTTTCAACTTTACTCTTGATACATATCAAGAATACCCCCACATCCTATTTTTACTCTACCATTAACTCATTCAAGATTTTCTTCCCTAAAATATCTCCCTAATTATCAACAATTAAATCATATTCCTTCCTGATTTTTTCTCTACCATTAATGCTTAAATCATCTTCCTTCCTGTTTTTTCTCCTCCATTAATATTAGCATGCAACTTTTTTTTCCTCTCCTAAAATCTCTCTCATTTTTTTTAAATCTATTAATACATATATAAATTTATTTAGTTATTCATACAAGTTTATTTTTTTAATGGTGATTCATATGAATGATAAATATGATATCATTATATGGGTATTATAGTGATTCATATGATAGATACATTTTGTATGATTTTAACGGGTGATACATATGATATTAATGGGTGATACATATTGTATTATGGTGATTCATATGGTAGATACAATTATTGGGATATTCATATGATATTAATGGGTGATATATATAGTATTATGGTGATTCATATGATAGATACAATTATTTATTTCAATTATTGGGTGATTCATATGATATTAAGGAGTGATATATATGATAATATGGTGATTCATAAGGTAGATACAATTATTTATTACAATTATTGGGTGATTCATATGTTATTAATGAAAGGTAATGGTGTAGTCAGTGTAGGAAACAAAAGTAATAATATTTAAAAAAAGACTAAAAGCAGAATTGAAAATGATTAAAATTAAATCTAAAAAAAGCAGACTAAAATTAAAGAAAAAAAAATACCAAAAAAACATATCTTTCATAATTAAAGATGAAAAAGAGAAACATAATTAAAACACCTAAATTAAATCTAAAAAGGAGAAAAATTAGATATCTTTCCTTAAATAAAATAATACAATGAATAAAAGAGAATATATTATTTTCTTAAATAAATATCTTGTTAGTTTCAAATGTATCACTTTTTTATATGTATCATCATATAACATATCTATCGTCATTTCAAAAAATCAGAATAAAATATAATTAACAAAATAGTCGAGATTTTATGTAATATCACTTAAAGATTCAGGGACTTATGTAAGTTACCCTTATCATATTCTAGAAGCCTAAAGGAGTGCCATGTCGCAAATTACGTGGCATACCAAGTCAAGTGAAGGAGCCAATGGGACCATGCCACATGTTAAAATGATGCAGCAGGCCTAGTGAAATCAAAAGCCCATAAAAGGTGTCACGTCACTTGAATTTGATTGGTCAAAGAATGTTCATCTTCATCAGGACTCTTCCCTTTCCACAACTATAAATATGGGTCTCATAATTCAAAAAAAAGAGCCCTAGAACTCTAATAAGAAGCAATAGAAAACTCGTGGATCAAACATTGCAATTTCTCTACAAAGCTCAAGCATTCAAATAAAGTTCATCAAGATTCAAGATCAAGACCGCAATATTCAAGAACAAGCTCAAAAGCTCTTAAATTCAAGCACAAGTCTGTCAAGTCCATCAAATCAAGTTCAAATTCAAGATCAAGCTTTAAGCCCTTGAATTTATATTTGAAAAGACGAATCAGAGGATTCATAGAGATTGTAACACTCACACATTGAAATCAATAAATCGATTTTGCAATATTTTCTTGTCCCAATTATTTATTTTTCGACCTTGGAAATTTTGTTGTCCAACAAATTCTGGTACACCCAGTGGGACCAAATTTGCCCTTCATCTCTACTCTCATAAATCATATATGCAAATCTGTAGCCACAAGGCATAAAGATGGAAGCTCTACGGGTACTTCAAGACTCGTTTTTGAGTTTCATCAAGTCTATACGCCGATAAGACTTGAAGTAGGGGGAATTTGTAGATACTAAAAAATTTTAAACTCTACAAAAAGAATTCAATTTCTGTTAGAATTCTTAGAGTTCTAAAATTTGTGGGACTCTTCAAGAAGAATCCAAATTCTGTTAGAGTTCTTTGAGGTTACTCTATCCTAAACCCTGAATTATGCCTATATAAAAGGGCAAATATCCTTTAAAGAGGCATCTCCAAAAGTCCCAATAAATCCATGGGATATTCATAAAGAGATCTCTAATATCTCAAAAATTCATGGGATATTCATAAAGAGATCAAAATCTTCTCTTCTTGATTATCAAATATAACAAGAAGATCCACAAGCCCTCCTTTCATGGATATCAAATCCAAATATTCTTACGTTCGAGAAATATACCACTAACGGTCCTCGAATTACGAAGAAATCCATATAAATTCAAATATACCTACATTTGAGAATTTCGCCAATGATGGCCCTCGAATTACGGATAAAAATTAAGAGAAAAGAATCAAGGGAGGAACAGATTTGTACCCACTTCGTTTATCAATAAAATTATTGTTTCTTCATATTTTTATTTGTGGTTGAAGTTTATTTTCCATGAATTAAATTATGTTGAAAACAAATTGGCACGCCCAGTGGAACAATCCCTACCTCTCATCTCAACTTTTCATACTTCAAAGTTTAAGAACAACGAAATGACTTCCAAGAAGGTCAACTCTCAATCAACTGCTTCCAAGGCTGCTGATTCAAAGTTCTCTGCTGAAGTAGAAAGCATCCTTAGTGTTACTTTCGGAAGCTTGGGAGCTGTCACAAGGAGAAACACAGGCTTGCTAGGACAACAAACACATCCAGTGTCGTCTGCGCCAACTCCAGTTTTTGGATCTTCAACCCCAAAAGAAACGAAGTCCAATGCAAGTGTTTTGGAAGGAGAAAGAAGTTTGGTAGAATCACTTAAGAAAACTCTAACTCTACTTAAGAATTCCGATTCCAAATACTCTGGCGCAAAGAGCGATAGTCGTTCAACAAATGCATCATCTCCACTTACAAGCACTTCAAAGATCAACTTATGTGATAATCCGTGTTACTCTCCAATATCTCCAGTGATCATGCAAGTGATGGTGACTGATGCCTCGTCTATAGAGGAGCAGCATGCAAATCTGGCAAAGGCAATTGAGGGCCCGACCAAATATATTCAGAATTAAGATGCTCGGATTGATAAGATGGTGGATAGGATGGAAGACCTGATAGATGGAGAGTCTAGCCATGCACCTGAAAAATCTCCAGAGGCTCACGAGACGAAACATCCTGTGAAATAAACACCATCAACTAAAGAGGTGCAAGTTTCTTCTAAGGGAATGATCTCAATTAAGAAATTGAAGGAATTCATTGAAGGGACCCTCAAAGAAAAGTATGATGTTGTCACCAAGTCTTCCTTTGCGTATGCCAAGCCCTACACTGCGAGAATAGATAGCCTCAAAATATCCATCGACTATCAACCCCCCAAATTTTAATAATTTGTGGAAAAGGGGAACCCAAAATAGCATGTTGCATACTTTGTTGAGATATGTAATAATGTTGGAACTGACGATAACTATCTTGTCAAATAGTTTTTTCATTCCCTAAAGGGAAACACCTTTGATTGATATACGGACCTTGAGCCTAATTCCATTGATAGTTGTGAGCAATTAGAGCATGAGTTCCTGAATTTTTTATAGCACAAGGCGTACAGTGAGCATGGTAGAGCTCATAAATACTCAGCAAAAAAAGAACGAACCAGTCAATGACTTCATCAATCGATGGAGAAATACTAGCCTAAACTGTAAAGATAGGATTAGCAAAGCTTCTACAATAGAGATGTGCGTCCAAGGAATGCACTAGTATCTTCTCTACATCTTGTAATACATTAAGCCTAAATCCTTTAAAGAGTTAGCTACGCATGCTCACGACATGGAGTTTAACATATCTTCTGCTGAAAAGGGATCAATGCTTATCCATGACCCTCGAAGGGGAAAGGATAAGCAGGAACCTAAGAGATAGGGTAAGTTTGTCCCTAAAAATGACAACAAGGAATCTATGAATATTGACGTATCTCCTGTGAAGGTCACCATGAAGGTGAGAAAGAAGCAAAGTGTGAAGACGACTTCTGGAACACGTCCAAATGAGAAAACTTTAATGGAGATGCAAGAAAAGGAATATTCGTTCCTTGATTCTAATGTTGCTGAGATTTTTGACGAACTTCTTGAGCATAAGCTCATTGAACTCCCAGAGATGAAGTGGACCAATGAAGCTGGAAGCACCAATTACCCTAATTATTGCAAGTATCATAGGCTTATGAGTCACCTTCTGAAAAAGTACTTTGTCTTTAAAGACAAAGTCATGCAACTGGCAAATGAGAAGAAGATCTTCTTCGACGATGAGACAGTCAGTTCTCATCAAATCTCTATCACTTTTGGCTCGCTCGACCCAATCCAAATATGTGTTGAAAAACATAATCAGAAACTATTAGAGCCTGATAGGTCTTCAGTTGATGAAGGCGATGATGAAGGTTGGACTCTGGTGATTAGGTGCAGACGCAGGAAGACAAGTCTACGAAAGGCGTCGTTTGAGTAGCCAACTATAAGGGGTATGGTGAAGAAATAAAGGAAACAAATATTGGTTGAACTCCCAAAGAAGGTGAGGCTAATGGGGATTCACCAACAAAAAACATGGCGTCCAATAACATTAGAAGAATTCTTACCGAGTTGGTTTCGTGCAAAGACTGCTCAAGTCAACCTTGAGGCATCTTGTTTTAATACTACCAAAAAGGGGGCAAGGGGTGAAAGTCTACCCATGGAAGTTCCTTCATCTCCCAAAAAGCTTGCTGAAACTCTTGGACAAGAGGCACATGTATGTGATACAAAAGTCACATTCAATAATAACGATCTTCTGCTTGGAGGAGCCCTAATAATCTTTCCTTGTACATGGTAGGTCAAGTTATAGGGAAGAAGATAAATAAAATCTTGATTGATGAGGGATTCGGAGTTAATATACTGCCTATTCGTACAATAAAGGAGCTTAGTATCACTACCGATGAACTGACTGAAAGTCGTATAATGATCCAAGGTTTCTACCAAGGGAGGCCAGAGGTCCATGAGAGCTGTCAAGTTGGGGATTCGTATGGATGATTTTCAATCAAATGTATTGATGCATGTAATCGATGCCAAAACTTCATACAATATATTACTTGGTAGGCCTTGGGTACACGAGAACAAAATTATCTCGTCCTCTTACTATCAATACTTGAAGTACCTCAAAAATAGAGTGAAAAGAAGGATAGTTGTCGATGATAAGCCATTCACTGAAGCTGAGTCATACTTTGCCGATGCAAAATTCTACTTAAAGAATTATGTTGTGAATGAGAAAAGGATTGAAGATGTCACCAAGACCATGTATGATGATCTTGCATCTAAGAAGATTGCGGTGACTATCGAAAAAGCCAAGAAGCCCATCTTCACTTTGAATAAAGAAAGCATCACACCTAAGAAAAAAAAGGCAGCTTCTGTTTTTTGCTACATACCAAAGGTAAAGAAAGAGAAATATCACCTATCTAATGCCCAAGATAATATGATAAAGGGTCCAACTTTACCTATCTGGAGATAAATTCGTCCTCAAGGATACTTGGAGAGTGTGGCTCAAAATCCACCACAAGATATGACACTTCCTACAAAATGTACGAAGGATGGCTTTGATCCAAATGCATACAAGCTATTTATAAAGGCTTGATATAATCCTAATGAGCCATCAAAGTTGGGAAAACTTCCATCGAAAGGTACAACTAGGTAGGCACGTGAAGGCCTAGGATACACACAATACCTCTAATTTGCATCTCCATAAGAAAGACGGTCAGTAACTACATTAGTGGAAAAAGAGTCTACTGCATCCAAATAAAGACCTTTTGTCTTTGACCGACTTGGAGAATCAACTGCAAGAACTTCTGTGTTCGAAAGGTTGGGACCTCTAAATAATAAAAAAAGCAACAAGCATCAGAGAAGTCATCAAAGCACGATGATGCACTCTTCACTTAAAATCCAGAAGGATTTCCAAAGTTTGATTCTTTCTAGAATGAGGCGATGACAGAACTGGTGGTTTCATGCAATGAGATTTTAAAAGCTAAAGCTAATACTATGGTTTATACTAAGAAGCGTGAGAAATATGAATAAAGTGTTGGCTCCTCATATCATGTTATGACCCAAAATAAGAATGAGGTCTCATCCCAAATAAAGCTTGAAGAATTAATGGAAGATACTTTCTGGTGTTACCACATATCCATCAACGACGATGATCCTCAAGAGGAGAAAGATACTAGAGATCTCCGTCATGACTTGAAGAAGGAGTAAAGGCCATAGTATATCCCTTGAAGGAAATTAATCTTGGAACCGATAAAGACCCAAGACCAACTAACCTGAGTGCGTTTCTAGGAATGAAGGAGAAAATCGCTTATATGGACATACTCAAAGAATATATTGATGTCTTCACTTGGAGTTACAAAGAACTGTTTGGCTTAGATCCAAAAGTAGAAGTCCATCAGTTGGCGGTCAAGAATGGTGCTTGTCCTGTTAAGCAAGCCCAAAGACACTTTAACCCAGAGTTGGTTCCATTGATTGAAAATGAAGTCAACAAACTCATTGAAGCTGGCTTTATTTGTGAAGTCAAATATCCCATGTGGATTTCGAGTATTGTTCCAGTACGAAAGAACAATGTCCAAATTTGAGTTTATGTCGACTTTCGAGATCTCAACAACACCTTCCCAAAAGATGACTTTCTAATCCCTATATCAGAATTGAAGAGTGATGCCACAACTGGTTATGAGGCAATGTCCTTCGTGGATGGTTCATCCGGCTACAATCAAATATGTATAGCACCAAAGGATGAAGAACTCACTGCATTTCGTACGTCCAAAGGTATTTATTGCTACAAGGTGATACCTTTTGGTCTGAAGGATACTGACGCCACTTATCAAAGGTCTATGCAAAACATCTTTGATGGACTGCTCCATAAAAATGTTGAATGCTACTTGGATAATCTAGTTGTGAAGTCAAGAAAGAGAGACGGCCACTTAAATGACCTAAGGATGGTGTTCGAGTTACTTCAAAGATATCAACTTAGGATGAATCCATTAAAATATGCTTTTGGAGTTACTTCCAGAAAGTTTCTTGGCTTCATTGCCTGATCCTCGAAACATTCATGAGTTAAAAAGCCTTCAAGGAAGGCTAGTATATTTAAGGAGGTTCATCTCAAACCTGCCTGGAAAATGTCAACTATTTAGTCATCTCATAAAGAAGGACACTCCCTTTAAATGGGACCAAGCTTGTAGTAATGTCTTTGAGAGTATCAAATCATACTTAATGAAGCCACTAATTCTTGCGGCACCCATACCTTAGAAACCATTGATACTCTACATCGCGACACAAGTGAGGTCAGTTGGAGAACTATTGGCTCAAGAAAATAATGAAGGCAAAGAGAACTCTCTTTACTATATGAGAAAAATGATGACACTAAATGAGCTAAATTATTCTCCAATTGAAAAGTTGTGTTTGGTATTGGCCTTCTCAATTCAAAAGATGAAGCACTACTTTTATTATCATGCTATTCGTCTTGTGTCTAGGTCAAATCCCATCAAGTTTGTAATATCAAAACCAGACCTTGGTGACCGACTTGCAATATGGTACCTTTAATTTCAACAGTTTGAGATTGTGTATGTTCCCTAAAAGGCCGTAAAGGGACAAGCATTGGTTGACTTCTTGGCAGACCACCTGATACCTAATGATTGGGAATTGAGCAATGAACTACATGATGAAGATGCAATGGTTATTAAAGCCGGAAGATGTACTTTAATGGTGCCGCATATCGAGATGGAGCTGGTGCCGGTGTGGTGTTTTTCACTCCATAAAAAGAGGTCATCCCATACTCTTTTACCCTAACAAACCGTTGCTCTAACAATATTGCTAAATATTAAGCATTAATACTTGGACTTGAGATGGCAGTTGATATCAAACAACTGCAATTACAAGTCTTTAGTGACTCCCAATTAGTGATCAAATAGCTTTTGGGGAGCTATAAAGTCAGAAAGCCTGAGCTACGACCATATCATGATTATGCGCAAAAGTTGATGGGGTGGTTTAGAGAAGTAACCCTCCATCATATGACGAGGAAAGAATATAAGAAAGCCGATGCCCTAGCTGCTTTGGCCTCAACCCTGACTCTTCCAAATCAGACGCTAGTTACTATCCACCAAGAATGGGTAATACCACTGTCAAATGAGGATGCAGAAAATAAGGTTGAATACCTCATTGTCATGTCCGAAGCTGTAAAGAAAGATTGACAACAACCTATCATTAACTATTTATGTTATGGGATACTTCCAGAAGATCTAAGGAAAAGGACTGACATTCGTCGTCGTGCACCTCGCTTTCTTTACTACAAAGACACACTGTATAGAAGATCATTTGAAGGAGTACTCTTATGGTATTTGGGAGAGGAAGAAACAATTCAAGCTTTGCAAAAAGCATACTTGGGAGTTTATGGACCACATCAGTCTGGATCGAAGCTCCATTTTCATATTAAAGGGATGGGATACTATTGGCCAACGATGGTGAAAGATTGATTAGACTATTCTAGAAGATGCAAAACTTGTCAATTTCATGCGAATTTCATTTATCAACCTCCCAAAGTACTACACCCAACTACAACATCTTGTCCATTCAATGTTTGGGGAATGGATATTTTTGGTCCACTACTAAAATCTTCTGGTGGACACTTATACATTTTGGCTGCAACAGATTACTTCTCAAAATGGGCCGAAGTTGTTTCTCTCAAGGAAGTAAAGAAGGAAAATATTTCAAATTTCATCCGAGTGACTATCATCTACTGCTTTGGAATCCCTTAATATATAATAACCGATAATGGCATGTCGTTTGATAATAAGCTGATAAATAAGATTTGTGATCTCTTTGGCTTCAAGTAGCGCAAGTCTTCTATGTACCATATTACCACCAATGGTCTAGCCGAAGTATTTAATAAGAATTTATGCAATCTATTGAAGAAATTCATCTCCAAGTCCAAGCGAGACTGGTATGAATGAATGGAAGAAACTCTATGGGCATATAGAATAACTTACCGCACACCAATGCAACCAACCCCATATTCGCTTGCTTTTGGAGTTGAATCCTTCCTGCCACTTGAGAGCCAAATACCTTCTTTGAAACTGGCTATCCAAGAAGTACTCACCGATAAAGAAAATGTTAAATTGTGTCTTGCAGAGTTAGAAGCTCTTGATGAAAAGAAGTTGGAGGATGAGAAAAATCTTGAATGTTACCAAGCCCGTCTATCTCGTTCTTTCAACAAAAGAGTTTGATTGAGGTGTTTCCAAGTTGGATATAAAGTTCTTGTAGTGAGAAGGTCTATTATTACTTCTCGGAAGTCTGGGGGCGAATTCACCCCAAAGTGGGATGGACCATATATCATACAAGAGGCATATTCAAATAGTACTTACAAGCTTATTGATGCAAATAGCGTGAAAATTGGCCCTATCAACGCCAAGTTCTTGAAAAAGTACTATCCTTAAAGGAAGATGATACTCCTGGCCTGCAAGAGTATAAACTGTGTAAGGCTCAAAAAAATGTCCGCTAGGTTGAGTACCTCGAAAGAGGCGGCCTAGGCAAAACTTAGGATGAAAAAATACACTCAAACTAAAACTAAGTTGTGACTTGATCCTCTTTACTGAGGTACGTAGGCGCTTGAAATCTCATTCTGAGTTCAGTTGCATGAGTGTCAAAAAAATATATGTTCCTACATTATCCACCATACGAACACCAAGTATGAAACTATTCTAATTAAATTTTGGACTTATTCCAAATATTTTTGACTCAATGGGGGCAACCAGTCGAAAAGAAAAAGAGTTTGTTCTATGGGATTTGGAATGCTAAAGTTCTCCAAGCCTACAACTAAAAGGATCTCAAAATTTTCATGCCTTAAGGTAGACAAGATTTGTCTTTTTACACCTTAAGCTAGCCTCTCACGGGTTTATCCTTAAGGGATATCGAAATTTCCATACCTTAAGGTGGACAAGATTTGTCCCTTTGCACCTTAAGTTGGCCTCTCACGGGTTTATCTTTAAAGGATATCAAAATTTTCATGCCTCAAGGTGGACAAGATTTTTCCCTTTTCATCTTAAGCTGGCCTCTCATGGGTTTATCCTTAAAAGGATATCAAAATTTCCATGCCTTAAGGTGGACAAGATTTGTCCCTTTGCACCTTAAGCTGGCCTCTCACGGGTTTATCCTTAAAAGGATATTGATATTTCCATGTTTTAAGGTAGACAAGATTTGTTCCTTTGCACCTTAAGATGGCCTCTCACGGGTTTATCCTTAAAAGAATATCAAAATTTTTATGCCTTAAGGTGGACAAGATTTATCCCTTTGCACCTTAAGCTTACGTGTTTATCCTTAAAAGGATATAAAAATTCACATGCCTTAAGGTGGACAAGAATTGTCCCTTTGTACCTTAAGTTGGCATTCTGATAGATTTGTTATGTAAAGGGACCGTCTTGAAGTCGAATTGGTCGGTCTTAGAGTGTACGGAGGAGAAGTTAAACTCTTGCACCCTAAGCCGATTGTTGCATAGCCACCATCTTGAAGTCGAATTGGTCGGTCTTACAGTGTACAAAGGCGAAGTTAAACTCTCGCACCCTAAGCTGATTGTTGCATAGCCATCATCTTGAAGTCGAATTGGTCGGTCTTAGAGTGTACGGAGGCGAAGTTAAACTATCGCACCCTAAGTCGATTGTTGCATAGCCACCATCTTGAAGTCAAAATTGGTCAGTCTTAGAGTGTACGGAGGCAAAGTTAAACTCTCTCACCCTAAGTCGATTGCTGCATATTGTTATTTGTTTCAATCCTGCAAAAAAGAAGGAAACAAGAAAGAAAGTAAAAACACAAATAGAAAGGATGTTACCTGTCAGAGCGTTGTGATTTTGAAAGTTGTATATCACCAACTTGGATTGAGACAAGATGCCTTAATGACAATAAAGACCTCAAAATCTAGTTAGAAACAATCAAAACGTTCTTTGGTGGTGACGGTCCCACATCAAGATATAAATTATTTGGTGAGGCGATGCAAATCTAGAATTCTCTACCAGACAAAATATAAGATCAACTTCAAAAAATCATCTTCAACAATCCAAGAAGTGATAAAATTTAAATTTTGTATATGTTATATATGCATGTTTTCGAGATCTATAAAATTAAGCGGATCATAATTTTGATACTCCCACATTGAGATATAATATTTTTGGTGACGTCCCATAAATCTGAAATTGCTAATGCATCAAAACTCAATGCTGATTTTGGGATAACACCTAAAATAATTTCGAAAGTATTAAATTATGAATTCCAGATATTTTTAGATCTTTATGTCTAGTTTCACAAGAATCAAGCGGCTTGCGATTTCGTCATTCCTGCTTCAAGATATGAAAGTTTTAGTAAAGACGCGCAGATCTGAAATTTTCAGCATAATAAAATTCAGGGCTAAATTTAAAATATTATCGAGAATTATATTGAAGGAATTTAAAGATGAATTTTTGATATGTTATATATCTCGAAGTCTAATTTCTGGAATATCAAACGGTTCAGGATTTTGATATTCGTACAATAAGATATGAATTTTCTAGCACTAAGATGTTGTGCTGAAAAAAAAGTGACGAAAATAAAAGAAAAGTAGGAGGGGAAGAAATTACCTCAATATTGTTCGTGGCTTGAAAATCTCAAAATTGATATTGAAAAAGTGAGTAACCTACCTCCTTTTATAGAGTTGTAGGATGGATGTTTCCTTCTCCAATATAAATTAAAATTGGAAGAACTTCCATCTCCAATACAAATTCAAATTGGAGGTTGTTTCCTTCTCCTATACAAATTCAAATTTGAGGTTGTTTTCTGCTCCCATACTAATTCAAATTGTAGTTTGTTTCCTTCCGCAATATAAATTAGAAGAGTTTTCATCTCCAAACAAATTCAAATTGGGGATAGTTTTCTTCTCCAATATAAATTTAAATTGAAAGAGTTTTATTCCTGGTTAAGTAAGGCAATAAAAAGTCTTCCAAAATCTATTTGTAATCGGATATCATGTCTCACCAATGGGTCTTAAGTGTAGAGATTCATGAAAAAATAAAAGAGATTTTGAGAGGCAATATCAATATGGTTTGGCTTTAAAATTTCTCAATTAATGAATGAGGTGTTCATACGTATGGAAATCGTTGAAGCACGAAGGAAACATGTTTAAATAATCATACTTCAAGGCTAGTCTTCAAAATATTAAATGTCTCGACAAGTCTTGAAGTAGGGGGCATTTGTGGGCGATAAAATTTTATTAAATTTAAATCCGTACAAAATTCAGATTAAATTCAAAATATATTAGTCCCAATTAAATATTGTGGATTAATATAATTGAATTTATTATTTAAGTCCAAACATGTATGGATTTAATTAAAGTTCAATTTTTATTGGGCTAGGCCATTAATTTAGGCTATAAATGATGATCTCACTTTGTTAAGCCCAAGTACATTATCATATTCTAGAGACCCAAAGGAGTGTCACGTGGCAAATGACGTGGCATGTCAAGTCAAGTGAAGGAGCCAATAGGATCATGCCATATGTCAAAATGATGCAGCAGACCTAGTAAAATCAAAAGCCCATAAAAGGCACCACATCACTTGAATTTGATTGGTCAAAAGAAGTTCATCTTCATCATGACTCTTCCCTTTTCACAACTATAAATAGGGGTCTCATAATTCAGAAAAAAGATCTCCAGAACTCTAACAAGAAGCAAGAGAAAACTCGTGGATCAAATACTGCAATTTCTCTACAAAGCTCAAGCAATCAAATCAAGTTCATCAAGATTCAAGATCAAAATCGCAATATTCAAGAACAAGCTCAAAAGCTCTTGAATTCAAGTACAAGTCAAGATCAGATCTCTCAAGTCCATCAAATCAAGTTCAAATTCAAGCTCAAGCTTTAAGCCCTTAAATTTATATTTGAAAAAGCGAATCCGAGGATTCATAGAGATTGTAACACTCACACATTGAAATCAATAAAACGATTATTGCAATATTTTCTTGTCCCAATTATTTATTTTCCGTCCTCGAAAATTTTATTGTCCAACAGTCATGTTATAGGTTATTTTTTTCACTATATACGGGACTGAATTCAAGTAAATAATTTTTCATTTTAATATTGTTCGTTTGATTTTTGATAAATGTAAATACATTTGATTATATAAATAAAAAATAAAACCACCTTTTGTTAAGATTTTGAGTCACATATTTAGATTTTTAAATTCTAACTTTTGTTACCATTTTTATACTACTATTTTATTAAAATAAATGTTAATATTATTTTTTTCTTATTGTATATGATACTAGAATGTTAAGTATGGCATAATAATTTATCAAATCATGATTAAAGAAAAAAATATAAGAACATTATTGTTGAAAGATAAAGTTTAATTGTTATTTAAAATATATGTTTTATTATGAAATATAAAGTAGAGAAGAAGAATAGAGAGAGAAGAGAGAGTAATTCTTATTTCTCTTAAGGGATTCTCTTGGGGTGTTTTACAATGAAGAAAACCCTTGTATTTTTAGGAAAAATTACTCCTAGTTTCTCTCTAAGACTAAGAGATAGATACTTTATATCATAATAGATATCAAATGGATCTTGATAGTTCTTATCTATATTCTTGATAGACATTCACTGTAATTTAAATACATTTATAACTCTCCCTTTTAAATGTCTAATTGATAAATAATGTACCTCCTTAAAACCCTACTTTAAAAAACTCAGTGGAAAAAAAAATCTAGTCAAGGAAAAGGAGTTCACATTTTTAATAATACATATTTCGGCAGCCTCATTAAAAACCTTATAAGGAAAATCCAGTGTAACAAAACCTCGTAAGAAAAAAAGAGTACAACGCGTATTAACTCCCCTAATGAGATCATCCTTGAACCTTTCCATCCCGATCTTGTGCACCATCTTCTTGAAAGTTGCAGTTAGAAGAGACTTGGTTATTAAATCAACCACATTGTCACTCGAATGAATCTGTTGCACGTTAATATCATTATTCTTTTGTAGCTCGTATGTATAGAAAAGTTTTGATGAAATATTCTTTGTTCTATATCCTTTTATGAATCCTCCCTTAAGTTGTGTTATGCATGTTGCATTATTTTAACGCCCCGAAATCAGGTCCCGAGATGTCACACGGTGCTTAGGGTCATAAGTGACCCCAAGCTAACCCTTCTACTGGCACAACTCATAAGCAACTGAATAAAAATACAAATCCATACAAATCAGCAGAAATTAACTCTTTTCTGAATTTGATCGATACAAAAATAGAATTTTACAGGATTACAATTCTGCCTTTATAACCAAAATTGAAACAAAATACATCAACTTCTACTAACTGTCTATGAAGCCTCTACTAGTACTGACTGTAGGTAGCCGGGTCATGACTCCCGACTACCCCAACTCAATACGACTGAATAAAGAAAACACAACACTATAAACTCTGCATAACTAACCCAAGCCCTTGAATCAAAAGGACTCATCACCTGCTGACTGGATACCACGAACTGACTGGATCCGAAGGTACAACTATACCTTGTACCTATATTTCGAGAAAATGCAGCCCACATCCGAAGATGTGGGTCAGTACCATAGAAAGGAACCGAGTATATGGGGGTGTATGCAGTTGTATAAACATCATCATCATAAATATTTATACGAAATATGCAGGATGTATGAAAGACTCACATAGCCCGAAGAAAATCATCATAATCATGAGAGGATGAAATAAGTATAATAACACATGTGAGTCATCATATAATTTGTCAATCACTTTCAGTTCATCAAGAATATCAATTCTCATAATGTAAATATCATTTAAATCTTTCGAAAGAATAACTTTCACAATTCCACTTTCAAATTACTTCACCATTCACCATAGACACAAGAAAACACACATACACTGGGAGATCCTATAACCGACATAAACCATGTGAGCTACATGGAGTCCAACGTACAACCCACGTTGGGGAAAGCCGTCCTATCCTTGCCATCGGAGTAGAACTTCCAGTATCAATTCAAAAACACTAGTGATCACTATATAAATCAGCATCAGGCTCACATCCTATGGGGGCACGTAGTTCTAGGGAAGTAAGGTCACTTTATACCTCCCACTTAGTGCTAAAGATTACTTTCGGACTTAGCTCAGAAATTTAAATCAGCTTCAGGCTCACATTAAAGAAAATCCACAATAAACACTTTAACAATTTTTATCGGGAGCCAATTTGCTACCCCTTTATCATAATCAATAAAAACGTGGATTTCTTTCACAGTCGATTTCAAAATAACTCATTCACGACCAAAAGGTCAAATCATTCAAAACATCTCAATATTCAACATCAACGTGCTTATAACACATATTTTCTCAAAAACACAATTTCAAATGGGGTTCGCGACCCAAATATCAAAATCATGATAAATATCGTTCAAGATTCATGCTTTATATCACCACACATGTAAATTCATTTTTCAAAATCATAAACATCAAGATTTCATAATAATCATCATAAGATATGGGTTCATACTTCAAATTCATAAAGAAAATCAAATAAAAATCATGCCTTTGTAAGGAAAATTACTTTTGGGCACAAAAATGAAAGAGAGTTCTTGTTGAAAAAACTCCACATACCTTGAATGATGAACTTTAGATCGATACTCATTTTTGAGATGTTAATCGTGTCTTTGAATGATGGTTCTTGGAGTTCTTGAACTAGGAACTTGGAATCTTGAATAAATTTGCAGAATTAATGGTGAACTTTGGAGGTTCTTGAAGTTCTTGAACTAGAAACTTGGAATCTTGAATAAATTTGCAGAATTAATGGTGAACTTTGGAGGTTCTTGAAGTTGGATGTAGGAGCTTAGGGTTTTCTTTTTTAGGGAATTTGATGAAATATAACATATAATTCTTCTAATAGGCTTTAATATAGGGTTTGGAAGGATTTTGGGTGAGGGGGAATGACCAAAACGCCCCTAAAAATCAAATAATTCTCGCATCTGTCCTTTGGTGGACTGTTTTGATAGTCTGAAGTAGATCAACCATAACGTTTTACTCCGATATCTAAATTGGATGAAACTAATTTCATTAGAAATAGGACTCTTATATCTTTCCGTTGATATATAGTATATCACCCATATCATTGTGTACGATGAGTTATGATCGTTTGAAGTTGACCCAAAAATTCACTTTTGATAGGCTGAAGTAGATCGACCATAACTTTTTTTCTCCGATAGACAAATTGGATGAAACCAATTTCATCGGAAAGAGGACTTGCAGAGCTTTCCGCTGATATATAGTAGATCACCCAGATCATTATGTACAAGGAGTTATGATCGTTTAAAGTTGGAGCAAAAATACGCCAGGCCTCAGTACTTTTTTTCCTGCACATTTTACTGTTCACTACTATTCACGGTTCGATCGGAATGTTCATAACTCGTCGCTCGGGTGTCCGTTTTGGATGATCCACGTATCATTGGAAAGATTATTCGATACTATACGCAATGGTGGGTCATAATCTAGGACATTCCACACGGAGAATTTATAATTCATTCTAGAAGATAGAACCTAACACGTTTACACATAAAATTTCAACGAAAAATTTCCCGGGGTATTACATCATCTCCCCCTTGGAAACATTCATCCTTGAATGTCGATGAATAAGTACAGAATACCATGGAAATGAGGACAAAAGGCTGGGATAACGAAATCAATCCACTTACTTTACTCCAAACTTTCGAATACTTCATAGAACTTGCGATCCATAATGAGAATGGTCACATAGTTGGATCTTAAACAAAGGAGACTGATTTTAAGGAATCGATATCTTTGGTTTATTCAGATACTGAGAATCAAAGGTCTCGAAGGGGATCTCATCAAAAGAAGTACCACTTGCGCCCAAATGAAACGTCCCTCAACACTCCCTCCAAAAGATTCAAATGACATTGTTCGGGGAGAAAATGAACCATAATTTGATACAATCCTATCGTATGGGAACAAGGACCCATATGTCATAAATTAAGATAGGAATTTCTAGGTCTTGGGAAACATAACTCCTTGCTTCCAAACTTAGCAATACTTCCCAACTACTCCCTCGACTATGCTCAAGCCTAACTCCAAGTACTCATGAGATACACCACATAACACTATAATATTAATCTATATTATGAACCTCAATACATACTAAGCCTCACAACTCCTCACTTCAAACATAACTCTTATTGCTACTCCAACAACCACATACAATCTTATACTAGAGATCCGCTAACTTGCGGTGCATTCTTTTAGATATACAACCATAATATTCAAGCCTATACTCATAACCACATACGCACTTTGCACATGCACCTCTAAATGAACACTCATAAAGCATCTTCCTCGCTTTCTCTAAGATTCCATCAACTACATCATTCACACATACTGGTCAATTCTTTAAACGGCACACATAACATTTTCTCAACCAATTGAACTATACACAAAAACTCTGTATTACTATTCCTACAACCTCATAGAAGTGCATAAAACCAACGCACAACAATCTTTCCAAATAAACATTTAAAACTTCAACTAACCACGTCATGTATTAAGGACTTAGCCTCAATCTAACTTCACTTCACCGCCATGAGCACACCACCTTGTATCATAGATAAGGAAGTATCTTCTCTCCCTTCTAGACAACTGCTCAACACCATTAGCTTGACTTAATGAAAAGGTCACAAAATTTTAAAACATGAAGACCTAAAACATGAAGGGATAATGTAAATAACTTGACTCTCTCTATTGAGGCCTTAGGAATAAAATATCAAATACAATGGGTTCATTAAGGTATCAAAACTGAAGACAACCATAACGGAAACTGAATCTCACTGATCAATAAGAGTATTGCCTGAGTACTGGAACTGAACATACTGTAAAACTTAAGTAATGAGTCATGGGCAACATGCCCTGAATTTAGAGCTCATAACTTACGGAATGTGATTCCAACTGCTAGAAGAACTGGAATTTCTCATTTTTGGAAACTAGAAGAGTATGTAATTCTCCATCACGTGTATGAACATGAATTAAGATCATGGAACTGAAATGTAAAGCATGAGTAGGTTTTGGGACAGCTGAAAATACTGAAATAACATTGGGTCAAGCACCGATCTTTCTCACAGCAAATTTACAACTTACTGGTACTTCTACTAAAATGTAAAAGCTTGACTTGACTACTTATTCTATCATCTCCCCCTTAGCTTTAAGCCACCACTCAAATTCTCAAATGCTTACTAATTTTGAATCTCCACGAACATCTCTATCGCCGGAATGTACACCATCTAGTGCTTCAACTCTTATTTCTATTAGCTCAACTTGAATACTTTCTAACCTTTTGATAGACCATGCTACTTTTGTCTTCTCCCTCTAATACCATGCCTATGAACTTATGTTTCTAACCCATAAAAATCAAAATCACACTTAAAAGGCTCAACATTTCCAATCATACGCCTCGCCTTAACTTAGCCATCAAAACATCATCCATCGTCTAACTAGTATTTATCCATCTAACAATCCCATGGCACGACTCACTACACCACATACACTAATCCTCGAAATTAAAGCAGTCCCATAATATCTTGGGTGAACTTTCTCATCATAATATAATATTAAACTTAATTACAAGTCAACTACACTTAAACTCTTGTGTACACTGTTCAAGCCTATTAGGTCACTTCCGGCAACTAATACCATTAATCCGGAAACCGTCATATTTGGCTTCATGATCACCAATCGTTCAAACTTAAGGTCTCACACTTTACATAATTTACAACTCCATCTCACGCATAACTCCCACGTGAAGATTATAAAATAACACATCCATGAACACTAGCCCACTTAAACTTCATAACAATAATAATTGGTCCTAATCAGATAGCCTATCTTATTCACAATCCATTAACACATCCTTCTTTCACCCGTCACTACTATCTATCCTTCATACACAACATAACATAGTTCATAGCTCTCTACGTTTTAACTTAACTTCCTCTTGCAATCTGGAGAGCGCCTAGATTAACAATACTTACCCACAAGTATTCCATCACTAACCTATACTCTCTGTCATACAAATACCGTCAACACCCGTTTCATACCTCGAACAAACTATATCACTTTCTATTAACCCAATTGCATGCAAAAAGGGATTTCGATATACTTATGCTCAACAAATCACACTTACCATCCTTCTTACTACTACACCTCCACATCCCATATTTTCAGCCAGCACAAGGAACAAGATGAACTATAAGTTGCTAGTGGATCGAATAAAAATACAAATCAGCAGAAATTAACTCTTTTCTGAATCTGATCGATACAAAAATGGAATTTTACAGGATTACAATTCTTCCTTTACAACCAAAATTGAAACAAAATACATCAACTTCTACTGACTGTCTATGAAGCCTCTACTAGTACTGACTGTAGGTAACTGGGTCATGACTCCCGACTACCCCAACTCAATACGACTGACTAAAGAAAATACAATACTATAAACTCTGCATAACTAACCCAAGCCCTTGAATCAAAAGGACTCATCACCTGCTGACTGGATACCATGAACTGACTGGATCTGAAGGTACAACTATACCTTGTACCTACATTCCGAGAAAATGCAGCCCACATCCGAAGATGTAGGTCGGTACCATGGAAAGGAATCGAGTATATGGGGGCGTATGCAGTTGTATAAACATCATCATCATAAATATTTATAAGAAATATGCAGGATGTATGAAAGACTCACATAGCCCAAAAAAATCATCATAATCATAAGAGGATGAAATAAGTATAATAACACATGTGAGTCATCATATAATTTGTCAATCACTTTCAGTTCATCAAGAATATCAATTCTCATAATGTAAATATCATTTAAATCTTTCGAAAGAATAACTTTCACAATTCTACTTTCAAATCACTTCACCATTCACCATAGACACAAGAAAACACACACACACATTGTCTCGATTCACAATGTGACATAATATTTTGAGATCTCATCACTTCATTATTTTTAGGTACCTGAACCTCGCATAAGGTTTCATGAAGTGTTACATCATAGGCTCTTTAAGAGCACATTGTCTTCTTATTATGTTCATCTGCTCCTTATATTTTTCAAGGATTATTTTATTTGAAACCGATTGGTCTATCACAGTTCATGCATGCATAGATTTTGTCCTTTGGGGACACAAAATAGGAGTACTTGCAGCTTAAATACGAGATGCTTTCGAAATTTGACTTGAATTATCTTTTGAATGAGGATCTGATGATAATTCCTAACATATTTCATAACTGTTTATAATCTCCCCCTTATGTTAGAAAAACTAACATACATCCCCCATCTTCTTTGAGGAATCTATCTTTGTGCATCATAGTATATTCATTAATCGTATTCCACACATCAAAAACTTTTAGATGAAATATTTGGTTCCTAACCTTGAACCAATTGAGGGGGAGGAATTAATCATACTTTTTTATTTAATGCGAAAAAGTGCTATTGTACGTAATATATCATACTCTAGACCAACACATGAAGCTTTGCTCTCATTAATAATAGTTCAGCTATTTATCGAAGACATTCAATGCTAAACCAATATTATCAAGATGAATTATCTTGATTATATAATATGGAAATTATTCTCTTAACTCAATTTAAATTGAGCAAGTAACTTTATGAATGTCAAACTGCAGGTTGACAATAAATGTATAAGTGATCTCTTATATCGATGCATCTTAATAGATCACATGATTGGTGAACGGGCTCATATTCACCATTTATACTTTTTAGATTTTGTGGGATCCAATCACAACATTAGTTGATCCAACCAACTTGTCATGAGAACAAGTGTAATACCCCACATTTTGGACTAGAATGAAAATTCGTCATTCCTATGTGTGGATGCTTCAAAAGCCTCAAATACTATATAAATTTACTGTGTTAATCAATTATGTAGTGTGTTAATCTATTTGAGCATGAATTTAGATCATAGAGGTCCCCTAACTCAAGTACAAGTTGAAAGTTTTCCTATCGTTCAAGTTTTAGTGAGCGTCAAAACTTGGGTAAATTTTAATCAACTATAACTCATTGTATATGAAAAAATGGGTGGTTTGATATATATCAAATAAAAAATCTTTGAATTATCTTTCCAACGATACCAATTTTGCCTAAATCCGATATCGGATCAAAGAGTTATCCCCATTTTATTCCAGAATGTCAAGCTGGAAAATGGTGACAACATTTCTGACGGGCTATCACGTTTCTGATGACCTTTTTGATGACGTCGTCACATTCTAACGACATTTCTGATGACGTCGTCAGCCCTGGGCAGAAAATCAAGAATTTGGACCCTTTTTGTGACGACCATTCATGACGGCCTATCATGGACCTGACGGCCTGTCACAGATGGTGTCAAGTATATTTTTCCAGCAATTCAAGGGCATTTTTGCAAGGGTATTTTGGTCATTTCCTTCACCTTCCATGACTTATAACCCTAAAGAGGCATAACTTTTCCCATTTTTCTTCAGTTAAGCATCTCAAAAACCTTCTCTTACACTCTCAACCACAAGATTAGGGTTTTCATCAAACTCATCTCTCAAAAGCAAGATTCAAGCCTTTTATCAAGATAATCAAGAATTAAGTTTCCCAATCCAAGAACTCTCCAGAAAATCATCAAGGTTTCCTTTCTAAGGTATGCGTGTGTTCATTCATGGACTCCTTTCGTCCATGAAGTTCAAGAACCCTTTTCTAAATTTATATATTATGGTTTTCATCTATGACATCATATGAGTTGAAAACATGTAAGTTATGATGAGTAATTGTATGATTTACACCTATGCCTAAGTTTTGCATGTAAGGTGTTTGATAAAATAGCTAAGAGACTAGAAATCATGCATTATAGCTAAATTGTGACTAAGAGAAGGATTCATGATAGGCCTCTATGATTCAATGTCATCCATGTTGATAATGTGTCTTGTGAACACTGTTGGATTACTCATGAACTAGTCTTATGGAATTGTGTTATACTTGCAAAACCCACTCATGTACAAGATGTAGAATACCCATGTACTTCATGAAATTCCCCAAGTTATGATATAATGGATTGTGGTTGTAATATGTAATGAGAATGGTATTGAAAGTTATGCAAGTATATACATGTTGTATGAAATTCCCTTCCAAGAAATAGATTGTTGAGAACCATGCTTAGTATGAAATACCTTATTTATGATAAATATTGTGGATTATGGACTCTACTCTTATGATCAAGTCAGTCATGTGTGTCAGTTTCCTTCCATCGAGTCCTGGGGGTACTTGTACCCAAAAAATATAGTTGTGTGCCTAGATCCACGTCATGTTATCACGATACTCTCAATCAAGCCATGATCTATAGAAATCAGTCAGTCATGTGACTCAGGAAAACTCAGTAATCTCAGTAGTTCAGTATTCTCAGTAATCTCAGTGCTCAGTAACCTCAGTAATCAGAGTAAATCTCAGTAACTTCAGTACTCTTAATCAGTCCTCGGAACTCATTATATTCCATCCATCATCGAAATCCAGTAAACTCAATTTTAGCTCCGCTAAACAATACCACTAGTATCAGTTCAGTTAATCAGTATTAGTTCAGCAAATCAGTTCAGTTATGTTATTTAGATTATCCCAGTTATTCAGTTCAGTATCTTTTAAATGGGAGTAGGATTAAGCACCGATCGAACCTAGGGATGGGGGCTCACATGCTAGAATAGGACCGAGATCCCTAGAAACAATCCCTAAGTTCCAAAACTATGTTGCCAGCGTAGGTACGAGATGTCACCCGTTAAAGTTTTAAAGAGCGTCAAAACTTGGGTCAAATTTAATTGACTATAATTCATTGTATATGACAAATTGGGTGGTTTACTATATATCAAATGAAATCTCTTTGAATTAGATTTCCAACGATACCAATTTTTCCTAAATCCAATCGGAGCAAAGAGTTATCCCCATTTTATTCCAGCATGTCAAACTGGAAAATGGTGACGACGTTTCTGACGGGCTATCACGTTTCTAACGACCATTTTGATGACGTCGTCACATTCTGATGACATTTCTGACAACATCGTCATCCTTGGGCAGAAAATTAAGAATTTGGACCCCTTTAGTGACGACCATTCATGACGGCCTATCACGGACCTGACGGCCTGTCACGGTTGGCATCAAGTATATTTTTCCATCAATTCAAGGGCATTTTTGCAATGGTATTTTGGTCATTTCCTTCACCTTCCACGACTTATAACCCTAAAGAGGCATAATTTTTCCCATTTTTCTTCAGTTAAGCATCTCAAAAACCCTCTCTTACACTCTCAACCACAAGATTAGTATTTCCATCAAACTTATCTCTCAAAAGCAAGATTCAAGCCTTTTTTCAAGATAATCAAGAATTAAGTTTCTCAATTCAAGAACTCTCGAGAAAATCATCAAGGTTTCCTTTCTAAGGTATGCGTGTGTTCATTCATGGACTCCTTTCGTCCATGAAGTTCAAGAATCCTTTTCTAAAACTATATATTATGGTTTTCATGTTATGAATGGATTGTTGATCATATTTATGTGTTGAATGATGCCAAGATAGAATCTTTATGTGTTATTATGAATCTGTGACATCATATGATTTGAAAACATGTAAGTTTGATTATTTATGATGAGTAATTGTATGATTTACACCTATGCCTAAGTTGTGCATGTAAGGTGTTTGATAAAATACCTAAGAGACTAGAAATCATGCATGTAGATAAATTGTGACTAAGGGAAGGATTCATGATACGCCTCTATGATTCAATGTCATCCATGTTGATAATGTGTCTTGTGAACATTGTTGGATTACTCATGAACTAGTCTTCTGGAATTATGCTATGCTTACTTGCAAAATCCACTCATGTACAAGATGTAGAATAGCCATGTACTTTATAAAATTCTCCAAGTTATGATATTATGAATTGTGGTTATAATATGTAATGATCATGATATTGAAAGCTATACAAGTATATACATGTTGTATGAAATTCCCATATTGATTGTTGAGAACCATGCTTAGTATGAAATCCCTCATTTATGATATTGTGGATTATGGACTCTACTCTTATGATCAAGTCAGTCATGTGTGTCAGTTTCCTTCCATCGAATCCTGGGGGTTCTTGTACCCAAAAAATATAGTTGTGTGCCTAGAGCCATATAATATTTTCACGATACTCCCAGTCAAGCCATGATCTATAGAAATCAGTCAGTCATGTGACTCAGGAAAACTCAGTAATCTCAGTAGTTCAGTATTCTCAGTAATCTCAGTGCTCAGTAACCTCGGTAATCACAGTAAATCTCAGTAACTTCAGTACTCTTAATCAGTCCTCGGAATTTATTATATTCCATCCATCATCAAAATCCAGTAAACTCAGTTTTAGCTCCGCTAAACGATACCACTAGTATCAGTTCAGTTAATCAGTATTAGTTCAGCAAATCAGTTCAGTTATGTTATTTAGTTTATCCCAGTTATTCAGTTCAGTATCTTTTAAATGGGAGTAGGATTAAGCACCGATCGAACCTAGGGATGGGGGCTCACATGCTAGAATAGGACCGAGATCCCTAGAAACAATCCCTAAGTTCCAAAACTATGTTGCCAGCGTAGGTACAAGATGTCACTCGTTAAAGTTTTAAAGAGTTTCAAAACTTGGGTCAAATTTAATCGACTATAATTCATTGTATATGACAAATTGGGTGGTTTACTATATATCAAATGAAATCTCTTTGAATTAGATTTCCAACGATACCAATTTCTCCTAAATCCGATATCGGAGCAAAGAGTTATCCTCATTTTATTCCAGCATGTCAAACTGGAAAATGGTGACGACGTTTCTGACAGGCTATCACGTTTCTGACGACGTCATCACATTCTGACGATATTTCTGACAACATCGTCATCCCTGGGAAGAAAATCAAGAATTTAGACCCCTTTAGTGACGACCATTCGTGACGGCCTATCACGGACCTGACGGCCTATCACGGTTGGCATCAAGTATATTTTTCCAGCAATTCAAGGGCATTTTGGCAAGGGTATTTTGGTCATTTCCTTCACCTTCCACGACTTATAACCCTAAAGAGGCATAATTTTTCCCATTTTTCTTCAGTTAAGCATCTCAAAAACCCTCTCTTACACTCTCAACCACAAGATTAGTATTTCCATCAAACTCATCTCTCAAAAGCAAGATTCAAGCCTTTTTTCAAGATAATCAAGAATTAAGTTTCCCAATTCAAGAACTCTCCAGAAAATCATCAAGGTTTCCTTTCTAAGGTATGCGTGTGTTTATTCAAGGACTCCTTTCATCCATGAAGTTCAAGAATCCTTTTCTAAAACTATATATTATGGTTTTCATGTTATGAATGGATTGTTGATCATATTTATGTGTTTAATTATGCCAAGATAGAATCTTTATGTGTTATTATGAATCTGTGACATAATATGAGTTGACAACATGTAAGTTTGATTATTTATGATGAGTAATTGTATGATTTACATCTATGCCTAAGTTGTGCATGTAAGGTGTTTGATAAAATACCTAAGAGACTAGAAATCATGCATGTAGATAAATTGTGACTAAGGGAAGGATTCATGATACGCCTCTATGATTCAATGTCATCCATGTTGATAATGTGTCTTGTGAATATTGTTGGATTACTCAGCAAATCAGTTCAGTTAAGTTATTTAGTTCAGCCCACTTATTCAGTTCAGTGTCTTTCATATGGGAGTAGGATTCAATACCGAGAGAACCTAGGGATGGGAGCTCACCCGCTAGAATAGGACTGAGATCCCTAGAAGCAATTCCTAAGTTCCAGAACTACGTTGCCAGCGTAGGTACGAGATGTTACCCATTAGATAGGACTGATATACTCAGGGGTCACCCGTTAGCATATTTATATGTATAGGACTGATCCTAGGAGTCACTCGCTAGATTATAACTGACTCCACAGCAGATGTCCTTACTGGTGGTGCGGTACTGACACCCTTCCAGTCAGGGCAGAGATTGGACCCCAGTCAGCTTAGCTTGGGGCATGTCGATTAGATGAACACATCTCACAGTTTCAATTACAGAATCAGGGCTTTCAGACATTGTCCACTCAGCTTAGTAGTACAGATTCAGTACTGTTAGATACAGTCGATGTTTATCATTGTAAATAGACTTTAAGATCACCCATTAGCTAGGACTGATCTCAACTATGATTAATCAGTATAGGAATCATTAGATTTAAAGATCACCCGCTAGATAAGACTGATCTCAGACTAAGTCAAATCATCTTTATTATCAGTATACTAATGATCACCCGCTAGATAGGACTGATCTCAGATTTAGTTACTCAAGTAGAACGGAACTCAGATAGTTGCATCAGAACTTAGACTGTCAGATACAGTCGCTCAGTTTTGGTTATATCGATTAGTCCGATCATTAAATTAATATCATCTATATCAGTTGTCATAGCTAACGTTACCAGTATTCAGTTTCAGGACTGTTAGAACAGTCATTCAAACCAGTTCTTCATAATTTGAACTGTCAGAAATAGTCAATAATTTATTCAGTACCTCAGTAATAGTAAATTCATGTCGTCAGCATTCAGACTCAGTAGTCAGCATCTTCATGAGTTCAGTTATAGTTGTTATGCATGTATGTATTCTCACGTTCATATTAGTTAGCATTGTTCATGCATATAACCCTTTGCATTTAGCCTACCTCACTCGTATACTCAGTACATTCAGACGTACTGACGCATTTGCGCTATGGTGCTTTCTCTTATGTTACACCATAGGTTCAGAGGCACAAGCTACAGATCAGCAGTAGCATTCCAGTGTTCAGAGTTTGCAGTGAGTCCTTCTTATTCGAGGATGATATGATTATTGCTACATTTACTATTTAGTTGCTAGATGGAGTTAGTTGGAGGCATGTTCCTTCAACTTCATATTCAGTTCAGTTAGAGGCTTTCAAACTAGATGTCAGATTAGATATTCGGATCTCATTATTTTCAGTATTTATGACTTGTTTTGGCATTGTTATATCTTTTTCAGGCATTTTGTTATCAGACGTTTATTAATTTCGAACCTTATGGCCTTGCATGTTCATGTTTCCGCATTTTATGATATATTATGCAGTATACAGGTACAGATATCAGTCATGGGTTAGCTTATGGTCCTTTGGGGTCATGAGCACCGTGTAGCATTCCAATTCAGAAAATTGGGGTGTTACAAACTTGTTATCAGAGCCTAAGGTTCAATAGAGTCCTAGGAAGTCTAAAAGCTGCATCTAGTAGAGTCTTGTACATGCGTGTGTTGTGCACCACACTTATGTGCAGGAGGCTATGAGATATTTTAGGAACAGTTTCCCTTCTTTCAGTATTTATGTCGTGCCAGTTAGCATAATCTCAGTCTAATCCATTCCTCCATTTCTTCTACAGACATGCCTCCTAAAAGAAGAAACGGGAATCAGTCAGCCCCTCAGCCCGAAGACTCTTTGGGCGATCATGTTTCTCAAGCGGAGTTTAGGGCCACATTCACCACTCTTGCTCATTCAGTCGCTGCCTAGCATGAACGACCAGCTATCGTTCTGGCCAACCCAGTGGCCAATTCAGCTATAGCTAGAATTTGGGACTTCACCCGAATGAATCCTCCTTCCTTCACAGGGTCTAAGTCAGATGAGGACCTGCAGGAATTCCTAGATCAGGTTCAAAAGGTGACAGATGTTATGGGGGTTACTACTGTTCAGAGTGCTGAGTTAGCCACATACCATTTATCGAATGTCGCTCATACTTGGTATGAAAGTCAGAAAGGTTAGATGATGCAGGCTCTATAGAGTGGGAGGAGTTTGCCTCTGCATTCTTTGATAGATTCTTTCTGCTAGATCTTAGAAAAGCTAAGGTACTAGAGTTCATCAACCTCAGGCAGGGCAGTATGACGGTAAAGGAGTATTCTCTCAAGTTTACTCAATTAGTCAGATATGCCCCTCGTGTGGTTGCAGACGGTAGAGCTAAGATGAGTAAGTTCGTGTCAGGGTTGAATGATAATGTGGTATACGAGTGTAGATTTTCCATGTTGAATAGTGATATGACTTTAGACAGACTTATGACACATGCTCAGCAGATAGAGGAGCAGAAGATTAGGATGAGAGAGAGACAGAGTAAGAGAGCAAGGACAGGTAGTTTTAGCTTTTCTCAGCCTAAGTCACAAGGTGGTAACCGTTCTCAGCATAGTCAGAAATTTTTAGTCCTAGCTCTATCCTCAACTAGTGTACCAGCACCTAAGTACAGAAATGACCGTCATGATGGAGTACCACGCTCCGATGCCCAGGGTAGTGAAAATGGCGGTCTTACTTTTCCATTTTGTGAAGAGTGTGGTAAGAATTATCTAGGTGCATGTATGGCAGGCAGTGATGTATGCTTTGGGTAAGGCAAGCCAGGCCACAGGATGCGAGCGTGCAGATTTCTAGCACAGAGGGGTAAGGAGTTGCGTCAGCAAGGTACCAACAGTGGTCAGCGTCAGAATAGACTTTATGCACTCCAGACCCGTCTTATTCCAGAAAGTTTCCCTGACTTAGATTCGGGTATGTTACCAGTCTTTCATGTTCATAGTATGCATTATTAGATATCTTTCTCTCATTCGAGTCTATGTTTCAGGATGAGTTAGCTAGTAAATCCAGCAATTCAGTTTACCAATCGAGCAGTCAGATTTTTATAGCTTATTTTCTCATACTTACATCTATTCATGCTATCCAAAATCTCAGAGAATGTAACTATTTCGAGGTAGAACCTTCTAGTAGTTTCAAGTTCAGTTCATCTCATGCATCATGCACTAGTTTTAGACTCCCAAAGTTTAGTTACAATCAAGTTCGTAGATGCCCTGTGCATCACCCAGTATCTCCGTAAGGTAAGCATTCTTAGAGGGACATAGCGTCCCAAGGGGGAGATACCCCACTTTATCTTAATGCTCTCATGCCATAGATCCTTCAATTTCTCCTTACATAACGAATTCAGTCTAGAATAGAGGGTACTCATAAGTTGACCTTCAAGTTAGACCTCAGCTATAAGTCAAGTATTCAGAGGTTCAGTTTAGTTCATGATGTTCAGTCCATATGTCACGTAACAGAATCAGTCATGTTCTCATGTTTCAGTTCAATCTTAGTGCTTTTACCATTGCATGCTCAGTCACATGTTCATGAGTCAGTTCAACTATGTATTCATGCATCAAATATGCATGGTCATCTTATCAGTACTTTCAGTCATGCATTCACGTATCATGTCAGTCATATAATCATGCATCAGATATGCATGGATTCAACTTATCAGTTAAGCATCGGTTATGCATTCTCAGTTTGAGAAACTTATTTTATCAGAACACTCAGTCCTACATTCATAAACCAGCTACCCATGCATCAGATATGCATGTACAGTATGATATGCTCAGTTTTCAGTCATGTCAGCCATGAAATCATGATCAGTCATTCATGCTATATATTCGTGTAAGTTTTCTTTTCTCTCATCTAAACCAGTATTATTCAAGGACGAATGCTCCCAAGGGGGAGATATTGTAATGCCCCATATTTTGGACTAGAATAAAAATCCGTCATTCTTATGCGTGGATGTTTCAAAAGCCACAAATCCTATATAAATTTAGTGTGTTAATTAATTATGTAGTGTGGAAATCTATTTGAGCATGAATTTAGATCATAGAGGTCCCCTAACTCAAGTACAAGTTGAAAGTTTTCCTATCGTTCAAGTTTTAAAGAGCGTCAAAACTTGGGTCAAATTTAATCGACTATAATTCATTGTATATGACAAATTGGATGGTTTACTATATATCAAATGAAATCTCTTTGAATCAGATTTCCAACGATACCAATTTCTCCTAAATCCAATATCGGAGCAAAGAGTTTTCCCAATTTTATTCCAGCATGTCAAACTGGAAAATGGTGATGACGTTTTTGACGGGCTATCACGTTTCTGACGACCTTTTTGACGACGTCATCACATTCTGATGACATTTCTGACAACATCGTCATCCCTGGGCAGAAAATCAAGAATTTGGACCCCTTTAGTGACGACCATTCGTGACGGCCTGTCACGGTTGGCATCAAGTATATTTTTCCAGCAATTCAAGGGCATTTTTGCAAGGGTATTTTGGTCATTTCCTTCACCTTCCACGACTTATAACCCTAAAGAGGCATAATTTTTCCCATTTTTCTTCATTTAAGCATCTCAAAAACTCTCTCTTACACTCTTAACCACAAGATTAGTATTTCTATCAAACTCATCTCTCAAAAGCAAGATTCAAGCCTTTTTTCAAGATAATCAAGAATTAAGTTTCCCAATTCAATAACTCTCCAGAAAATCATCAAGGTTTCCTTTCTAAGGCATGCGTGTGTTCATTCATGGACTCCTTTCGTCCATGAAGTTAAAGAATCCTTTTCTAAAACTATATATTATGGTTTTCATGTTATGAATGGATTGTTGATCATATTTATGTGTTGAATGATGCCAAGATAGAATATTTATGATTTATTATGAATCTGTGACATCATATGAGTTGAAAACATGTAAGTTTTATTATTTATGATGAGTAATTGTATGATTTAAACCAATGCCTAAGTTGTACATGTAAGGTGTTTGATAAAATACCTAAGAGACTAGAAATCATGCATGTAGATAAATTGTGACTAAGGGAAAGATTCATGATACGCCTCTATGATTCAATGTCATCCATGTTGATAATGTGTCTTGTGAACATTGTTGGATTACTCATGAACTAGTCTTCTGGAATTATGATATGCTTACTTGCAAAATCCACTCATGTACAAGATGTAGAATAGCCATGTACTTTATAAAATTCTCCAAGTTATGATATTATGAATTGTGGTTATAATATGTAATGAGCATGATATTGAAAGCTATGCAAGTATATATATGTTGTATGAAATTCCCTTCCATTAAATTGATTGTTGAGAACCATGCTTAGTATGAAATCCCTCATTTATGATATTGTGGATTATGGACACTACTCTTATGATCAAGTCAATCATGTGTGTCAGTTTCCTTCCATCGAGTCCTGGGGGTACTTGTACCCAAAAAATATAGTTGTGTGCCTAGAGCCTTGTAATGTTTTCACGATACTCCCAGTCAAGCCATGATCAATAGAAATCAGTGAGTCATGTGACTCAGGAAAACTCAGTAATCTCAGTAGTTCAGTATTCTCAGTAATCTTTGTGCTCAGTAACCTCAGTAATCACAGTAAATCTCAGTAACTGCAGTACTCTTAATCAGTCCTCGGAACTCATTATATTTCATCTGTCATCAGAATCCAGTAAACTCAGTTTTAGCTCCGCTAAACAATACCACTAGTATCAGTTCAGTTAATCAGTATTAGTTCAGCAAATCAGTTTAGTTAAGTTATTTAGTTCAGCCCACTTATTCAGTTCAGTGTCTTTCAGATGAGAGTAGGATTCAGCACCGAGAGAACCTAGGGATGGGGGCTCACCCGCTAGAATAGGACTGAGATCCCTAGAAGCAATTCCTAAGTTCCAGAACTATGTTGTCAGTGTAGGTACGAGATGTCACCCGTTAGATAGGACTGACATACTCAGGGGTCACCCGTTAGCACATTTATATGTATAGGACTGATCCTAGGAGTCACCCGCTAGATTATCACTGACTTCACAGCAGATGTCATTACTGGTGGTGCGGTACTGACACCCTTCCAGTCAGGGAAGAGATTGGACCCCAGTCATCTTAGCTTGGGGCATGTCGGTTAGATGAACACATCTCACAGTTTCAATTACAGAATCAGGGCTTTCAGACACAGTCCACTCAGCTTAGTAGTACAGATTCAGTACTTTTAGATACAGTCAATGCTTATCATTTTAAATAGACTTTAAGATCACCCATTAGCTAGGACTGATCTCAACTATGATTAATCAGTATCAGAATCATTAGATTTAAAGATCACCCGCTATATAGGACTGATCTCAGACTAAGTCAAATCATCCTTATTATCAGTATACTCATGATCACCCGCTAGATAGGACTGATCTCAGATTTAGTTACTCAAGTAGAACGGAACTCAGATAGTTGCATCAGAACTTAGACTGTCAGATACAGTCGCTCAGTTTTGGTTATATCGATTAGTCCGATCATTAAATTAATATCATCTATATCAGTTGTCATAGCTAACGTTACCAGTATTCAGTTTCAGGACTGTTAGAACAGTCATTCAAACCAGTTCTTCATAATTTGAACTGTCAGAAATAGTCAATAATTTATTCAGTACCTCAGTAATAGTAAATTCATGTCGTCAGCATTCAGACTCAGTAGTCAGCATCATCATGAGTTCAGTTATAGTTGTTATGCATGTATGTATTCTCACGTTCATATTAGTTAGCATTGTTCATGCATATAACCCTTTCCATTTAGCCTACCTCACTCGTATACTCAGTACATTCAGACGTACTGACGCATTTGCGCTATGGTGCTTTCTCTTATGTTACACCATAGGTTCAGAGGCATGAGATCCAGATCAACAGTAGCATTCCAATGTTTAGATTTTGCAGTGAGTCCTTCTTATTCGAGGACGATATGATTATTGCTACATTTACTATTCAGTTGCTAGATGGAGTTAGTTGGAGACATGTTCCTTTAACTCCTTATTCAGTTCAGTTAGAGGCTTTCAGACTAGATGTCATATTAGATATTCAGATCTCATTATTTTCAGTATTTATGACTTGTTTTGGTATTGTTATATCTTTTTCAGACATTTTGTTATCAAACATTTATTCAGTTCGAACCTTATGTCCATTCATGTTCATATTTCCGCATTTTATGATATATTATGCAGTATACAGGTACAGATATCAGTCATGGGTTAACTTGTGGTCCTTTGGGATCATGAGCACCGTGTAGCATTCCGATTCAAAAAATTGGGGTGTTACAAACTTTTTATCAGAGCCTAAGGTTCAATAGAGTCCTAGGAAGTCCGAAAGCCACTTCTAGTAGAGTCTTGTACATGCGTGTGTTGTGCACCACACTTATGTGCAGGAGGCTATGAGATGTTTTAGGAACAGTTTCCCTTCTTTCAGTATTTATGTCGTGCCAGTGAGCATAATCTCAGTCTAATCCATTTCTCCATTTCTTCTATAGACATGCCTCCTAAAACAAGAAACGGGAATCAGTCAACCCCTCAGCCCGAAGACCCTTTGGGCGATCATGTTTCTCATGCAGAGTTCAGGGCCGCATTCACCACTCTTGCTCACTCAGTCGCTGCCCAGCATAAACGACCAGCTATCATTCTGGCCAACCCAGTGGCTGATTCAGCTGTAGCTAGAATTTGGGACTTCTCCTGAATGAATCCTCTTTCCTTCACAGGGTCTAAGTCAGATGAGGACCCGCAGAAATTCCTAGATTAGGTTCAGAAGGTGACAGATGTTATGGGGGTTACTACTATTCAGAGTTCTGAGTTATCCGCATACCAATTATCGGATGTCACTTATACTTTGTACAAGCAGTGGAAGTCAGAAAGGTTAGATGATGCAGGCTCTATAGAGTGGGAGGAGTTTTCCTCTGCTTTCCTTGATAGATTCTTTCCGCTTGAGCTTAGAGAAGCTAAGGTACTAGAGTTCATCAACCTCAGGCAGGGCAGTATGATGGAAAAAGAGTATTCTCTCAAGTTTACTCAGTTAGTCAGATATGCCCCTCATGTGGTTGCAGATGGTGGAGCTAAGATGAGTAAGTTTGTGTCAGGGGTAAATGATAGTGTGGTAAACGAGTGAAGATCTGCCATGTTGAATAGTAATATGACTTTAGCCAGACTTATGACACATGCTCAGCAGATAGAGTAGCAGAATATTAGGATGAGAGAGACAGAGTAAGAGAGCAAGGACAGGTAGTTTCAGCTTTTCTCAGCCTAAGCCACAGGGTGGTAACTGTTCTCAGCATAGTCAGAAATTTTCAGTCCCAGGTCCATCCTCAACTAGTGTACCAGTACCTAAGTACAGAAATGACCGTCATGATGGAGCGCCAGGCTCCGAGGCCCAGGGTAGTGAAAATGGAGGTCTTACTTATCCGTTTTGCGAAGAGGGTGGTAAGAATCATCTAGGTGCATGTATGGAAGGCAGTGATGTATACTTTGGGTGTAGCAAGCCCGGCCACAGGATGCGAGAGAGCATATTTCTAGCCCAAAGGGGTAAGGAGTTGCGTCATCAAGGTACCAACAGTGGTCAGCGTCAAAATAGACTTTATGCACTCAAGACCCGTCCTAATCCAGAAAGTTTCCCTGACTTAGATTCGGGTATGTTACCAGTATTTCATGTTCATAGTATGCATTATTAGATATCTTTCTCTCATTCGAGTCTATGTTTCAGTATGAGTTAGCTAGTAAATCCAGCAATTCAGTTTACCAATCGAGCAGTCAGATTTTTATAGCTTTTTTTCTCATCCTTGCATCTATTCATGCTATCCAAAATCTCAGAGAATGTAACTATTTAAAGGTAGAACCTTCTAGTATTTGCAAGTTCAGTTCATCTCATGCATCATGCATTAGTTTCAGACTCCCAAAGTTTAGTTATAATCTAGTTTGTAGATGCCCTGTGCATCACCTAGTATCTCCGTACGGTAAGCGTTCTTAGAGGGACATAGAGTCCCAAGGGGGAGATACCCCACTTTCTCTTAACTCTCTCATGCCTTAGATCCTTCAATTTCTCCTTGCATAACGAATTCAGTCTAGTATAGAGGGTACTCATAAGTTGACCTTCAAGTTAGACCTCAGTTGTAAGTCAAGTATTCAGAGGTTCAGTTCAGTTCCTGATGTTCAGTCAATATGTCACATAAAAGAATCAGTCACGTTCTCATGTTTCAGTTCAATCTTAGTGCCTTTACCATTGCATGTTCAGTCGCATGTTCGTGAGTCAGTTCAGTCATGTATTCACGCATCAAATATGCGTGGTCAGCTTATCAGTACTTTCAGTCATACATTCACGTATCATGTCAGTCATATAATTATGTATCAGATATGCATGGATTCAACTTATCAGTTAAGCATCAGATATGCATTCTCAGTTTGAGAAACTCAGTTTATTGGAACACTCAGTCCTACATTCATAAATCAGTTACCCATGCATCAGATATGCATGTACAGTATGATATGCTCAGTTTTCAGTTATGTCAGCCATGAAATCATGATCAGTCATTCATGCTATATATTCTTGTAAGTTGTGTTTTCTCTCATCTCAGCCAGTATCATTCGAGAACGAATGTTCCCAAGGAGGAGATATTATAATACCCCGCATTTAGGACTAGAATAAAAATCCATCATTCCTATGTGTGGATGTTTCAAAAGCCACAAATCCTATATAAATTTAGTGTGTTAATTAATTATTTAGTGTGGAAATATATTTGAGCATGAATTTAGATCATAGAGGTCCCCTAACTCAAGTACAAGTTGAAAGCTTTCCTATCGATCAAGTTTAAGTGAGCGTCAAAACTTGGGTCAACTTTAATCGACCATAATTCATTTTATATGACGAACTGGGTGATTTATTATATATCAAATGAAATCTCTTTGAATTATCTTTCCAACGATACCAATTTCGCCTAAATCCAATATAGGAGCAAAGAGTTTTCCCCATTTTATTCCATCATGTTAAACTGGAAAATGGTGACGACGTTTCTGACGAGCTATCACGTTTCTTACGACCTTTTTGGCGACGTCGTCACATTCTGACGTCATTTCTGACAACATCGTTAGCCCTGGGCAGAAAATCAAGAATTTGGACCCCTTTTGTGATGACCATTCGTGACGGCTTATCACGGACCTGACGGCCTGTCACGGATGGCATCAAGTATATTTTTCTAGCAATTCAAGGGCATTTTTGCAAGGGTATTTTGGTTATTTCCTTCACCTTCCACGACTTATAACCCTAAAGAGGCGTAATTTTTCCTATTTTTCTTCAGTTAAGCATCTCAAAAACTCTCTCTTACACTCTCAACCACAAGATTAGGGTTTCCATCAAACTCATCTCTCAAAAGCAAGATTCAAGCCTTTTTTCAAGATAATCAAGAATTAAGTTTCCCAATCCAAGAACTCTCCAAAAAATCATCAAGGTTTCCTTTCTAAGGTATGCGTGTGTTCATTCATGGACTCCTTTCGTCCATGAAGTTCAAGAACCCTTTTCTAAAATTATATATTATGGTTTTCATGTTATGAATGGATTGTTGATCATGTTTATGTGTTGAATGATGCCAAGATAGAATCTTTATGTGTTATTATGAATCTATGACATCATATGAGTTTAAAATATGTAAGTTTGATTATTTATGATGAGTAATTGTATGATTTACACCTATGCCTAAGTTGTGCATGTAAGGTGTTTGATAAAATACCTAAGAGACTAGAAATCATACATTATAGCTAAATTGTGACTAAGGGAAGGATTCATGATAGGCCTCTATGATTCAATGTCATCCATGTTGATAATGTGTCTTGTGAACACTGTTGGATTACTCATGAACTAGTCTTATGGAATTATGTTATGCTTACTTGCAAAACCCACTCATGTACAAGATATAGAATACCCATGTACTTTATGAAATTCCCCAAGTTATGATATTATGGACTGTGGTTGTAATATGTAATGAGCATGATATTGAAAGCTATACAAGTATATACATGTTGTATGAAATTCCCTTCCATGAATTAGATTGTTGAAAACCATGCTTAGTATGAAATCTCTTATTTATGATATTGTGGATTATGGACTCTACTCTTATGATCAAGTCAGTCATGTGTGTCAGTTTCCTTCCATCGAGTCCTGGGGGTACTTGTACCCGAAAAATATAGTTGTGTTCCTAGAACCATGTCATGTTTTCATGATACTCTCAGTCAAGCCATGATCTATAGAAATCAGTCAGTCATGTGACTCAGGAAAACTCAGTAATCTCAGTAGTTTAGTATTCTCAGTGATCTCAGTGCTCAGTAACCTCAGTAATCACAGTAAATCTCAGTAACTTCAGTACTCTTAATCAGTCCTCGGAATTCATTATATTCCATCCGTCATCGGAATCCAGTAAACTCAGTTTTAGATCCGCTAAACAATACCACTAATATCAGTTCAGTTAATCAGTATTAGTTCAGCAAATCAGTTCAGTTATGTTATTTAGTTCAGCCCAGTTATTCAGTTCAGTGTCTTTCAGATGGAAGTAGGATTCAGCACCGAGCAAACCTAGGGATGGGGGCTCACCTGCTAGAATAGGACCGAGATCCCTAGAAGCAATTCCTAAGTTCCAGAACTACATTTCCAGCGTAGGTACGAGATGTCACCCGTTAGCTAGGACTGACATACTTAGGGGTCACCCGTTAGCACATTTATATGTATAGGACTGATCCCAAGAGTCACCCGCTAGATTACAACTGACTCCACAGTAGATGTCTTTACTGGTGGCGCGGTACTGACACCCTTCTAGTCAAGGCAGAGATTGGACCTCAATTAGCTTAGCTTGGGGCATGTCGGTTATTTGAACACATCCCACAGTTTTAGTTACAAAATCAGGGCTTTCAAACACAGTGAACTCAGCTTAGTAGTACAGATTCAGTACTGTTAGATACAGTCGATGTTTATCATTGTAAATAGAATTCAAGATCACCCATTAGCTAGGACTGATCTCAACTATGATTAATCAGTATCAAAATCATTAGATTTAAAGATCACCCGCTAGATAGGACTGATCTCAGACTAAATCAAATCATCCTTATTATCAGTATACTCATGATCACCCGCTAGATAGGACTGATCTCAGATTTAGTTACTCCAAGTAAAACGGAACTCAGATAGTTTCATCAGAACTTAGACTGTCAGATACAGTCGCTCAGTATCGGTTATATCGATTAGTCCGATCATTACATTTATATCAGCTACATCATTTGTCATAGCTAACGTTACCAGCATTCAGTTTCAGGACTGTTAGACACAGTCATTCAAACCAATTCTTCACAATTTGAACTGTCAGAAATAGTCAATAATTTATTCAGTACCTCAGTAACAGTAAAGTGATGTCATCGGCATTTAGACTCAGTAGTCAGCATCATCACGAGGTCAATTATAGTTGTTATACATGTATGTATTCTCACGTTCATATTAGTTAGCATTGTTCATGCATATAACCCTTTGCATTTAGCCTACCTCACTTGTATACTCAGTACATTCAGACGTACTGATGCATTTGCGCTATGGTGCTTTCTCTTATGTTACACCATAGGTTCAGAGGCACGAGCTCCATATCAGCAATAGCATTCCAGTGTTCAGAGTTTGCAGTGAGTCCTTCTTATTCGAGGATGATATAATTATTGCTATATTTACTATTCAGTTGCTAGATGGAGTTAGTTGGAGACATGTTCCTTCAACTCCTTATTCAATTCAGTTAAAGGCTTTCAGACTAGATGTCAGATTAGATATTCAGATCTCATTATTTTCAGTATTTATGACTTGTTTTGGTATTGTTATACCTTTTTCAGACATTTTGTTATCAGACGTTTATTCTGTTCGAACCTTATGGCTTTTCATGTTCATGTTTCCGGATTTTATGATATATTATGAAGTATACAGGTACGGATATCAGTCATGAGTTAGCTTGTGGTCCTTTGGGGTCATGAGCACCGTCTAGCATTCCGGTTCAGAAAATCGGGGTGTTACAACAAGCTACATTAAAATTTCATGAAGAATTTTCTAGTTCTTCAATATATGTTCACTATGCACATCTTTAGGATGTCGTAATCGTTCATGTCAATTTATGAACTTATTTAAACTAGTAAACATCAAGTTTACCATGGCAAGTGCCTTTTGCTTTAGTAATTTGAGATTTACTATTACATAATAAAGTTCAGATTTACTACTTCAGAAGTAGATTTCAAAAATAACTCTTCTCAATTATTCTGCCTCTTTCGGAGGTAAGTTGTGATACCATCACAATCAAGTGCACATTTGTATTAATAAGCTTTACTAAATACTATCACATTCACCTTAAGGAATGAATATGTACTTATAACAATCGAAATTCTCATTCTCCAGGAATGAAATATAGTCGTGCCTTAAGCCTATCAAATTATGATAACTTAGAACCTGTTTCGAGATATTGCTACTAGAAGAGCAAATTGAGGCATACATATGATGTATTGCTACCATATTTACTTCGGAGAGTGGAGCATATTAAATGATTCAAATTTCATGTCTTACACTAAGAACACATTATTTTGCCTTAGTCATCATAATATTATCAATATGGTTCATTGAGATTCAAACACAACATCCTATCCATATAAAGGCATCTTAGGCATAAATTGATGGGACTTGAACCCAACATCTTCATCATGGTGCATCAGGACTCTAACCCAATGTCTTACCCTTTTTAGTGATGAGATTTAAATCCACCGTCTTATAACCAATGACATAATATGTCAAATTGTACAACAAGATTCATCAACGAACCTTTAAAAGGCTACTTTTTTTCTTGTAAGCAAACAATACATAAATTTGTAGATATCATAAACAAGAATCTTTAAAGATAAACGTATAAAAGAAATTATGACTTTTGATACTATGTCACTTCCATAACTAATTCTTTGGTTATACCTGTGCATTAATTCCATAGCAAGTGTCAAACAATACAAACCTTCGACTGAAAATTTGGAAGCAATACCTTTAAGAATGCCTTTTGAAATCCCAAGATCCTTTAAGAATTTTACTCTATATAATTCCAAGATAATTTTGTGAAAACAATAATCATAGTAACTGACGTATACTATACATATTATGTTTCCAAGTAAAAACAAAGATTAAAATTTCAAATCAAAAGAAAGCATAAAACTCATATATGTGCATGCTTTTGTCATGTAATATGACTCATTAAATCTACAGATTTCATTAAGAATTGACAACAGATACGGAAACGTCCGCTTCATCTTAATTTCTACAAACTTACAGGTAGCACTATAAGGCTTTTAACCAAGCTATAATAAATATTAGAAACTCGTGTTGATAGAGTAATTTTTATTTCCCTTAAGGGATTATCTTGGGTGTTTTACAATGAAAAAAACCCTTTTATTTATAGGGAAAATTACTCCTAGTTTCTCTCTAAAAGATAGATATTTCATATCACAATAGATATCAAATAGATTCTTGATAGACATTCACTGTAATGTAAATACATTTATAGCATGTTTTCTTTATTACAAGATTTTTGAACTTGAAGAATAATAAAAGAAAAAAAAACATAAACTTTTAGTTCATATCGTAAAGATATATAAATCTAAATTCAATCACATTTAGGTTTATTTGTCTATCCATTAAATAACATATTAATTTTCAAATTCAAAATTTCAAAACAAGTTAACTCTTTATTAGATAAAATTAAAATTCAATTAATTTGGTTATCTTATTATTTAAACTTTTTAAGTTTGAAAACAAAAAATGTAATTAAACACATAAATAAATCAAAACAAGAAAGATAGCATATTATCGAGGAATATTATGATTCTGAAGCAAAAGTAAAAGGTATTGTCTTTTAGATTATCCCAACATTAAATGGTAATTTTTGACGTTGTTAATTCATTATAATCTAATTAAGTTGACTTTTTGAAAAATTAAACTAAAAGATTATGTTGAACTTTAACATAAAAAAGTAGAAATTATATTTTTACAGGTTATATAAATATATACAGAAATCATTTATGATACTGACAATTATTTTTTAATTTCATAAATTTATATTTGTTTTTTAGTATGTTAATGTCTGATAATTGAGTTTTGATTAATTGATAAATTGGACTGCTTTGTGCTTTATGTCTCAAGATCCAGATTTTTTGGATCATATTTTGAGAAAGAATTTTTAAATTATAATGAGTAAAGTCTTAAATTATGTATACCAAGTAGTTATAATCTTAACAAATGACGAAATTAATGAACATTAAAATATCAAATCAAAGTAATTTAAATTTAAAACCCAACATTCCATATTTAGAAAAAGATTTTAAATAGTTCCATATGCAATACATATAAAAAATTTAAGTCAATTAAATCACCAATAAATATTCTTAGTGATATTCATTTAGGTGTGTTTTGTGTGCTTTAAGCAGAATATATAAAATTAAAAAAATAAATAAAAATTAGCTCTTTTGTTTCTTTAATAAAATTTGAGAATGAACATTTTTATGAAATTTAATTGAAACATCAGAGATTGGTTTCATGTACATAAATTAAAAATGATATTTCTACTTACAAATGTTTTAATCACATTTTAGATAGATAATATTCTCTTATAATTAGATTTTACCTTTTTTAAAAAAAAAAAATCTTAAGAAAAAGTTTATCTTTTTAAACAACTTTTAAAAGAAATATTTTCTTTTACTTATGTATGTACGAGCTTGAAGCGTTTGATGGTGCATGCACTTTATTCCTCTTTGACTATTACATATTACATTTATTTTTTTTAGCATTTTTATTACCTTTGTTCTGACTTAGTTTTTGTTCTCACTTAGTTGTCATGTATATTAAAAATAATTATTTTTAAATACTTACTAACTCAAAAAATAAAAGCGGATAAATCATTGGGATAGCTACATATCTTAGCAAATATAGGCTCTTAATTACCTTATTTAGCCTGAGTTTTAATTACTTACAATTCATAGTCCCTCTTGCCTATTAATTATTCTTAATTACAATTCACAGCCTCTCTCATGTATTTTCTCTCTTTTTTTATTTATTTTTTTTATTCTCCTTTTCTTTTTCCTTTTTCAAAATTTTTTTTCCCTTTTTTTTTGTTGTTTTCTCTTTCTTTTTTCTTTTTTCACTTTTTTCTTTTTCACTTTCTTTTTTTCTCTTTTCATTTTTTTTCCTTTTCATTTTTTGTCCTTTTTTTTTTGTATTTTTTCTCTATTTTCTATTATTCTCCTTCTTTCTTGTATCTTTTTCTCCTTCTTTTCCTCTCATTTTTTCTCCTTTTTTTTCCTTTTCATTTGTGCGAACTAGCAAACACAAATACAAGTATGAACTATAAATACAAATACAAATGCAAATTATAACATAAAAATACAAGTGCGAACTATAAAATATAAATATAAATGTGGACTATAACATACAAATACAAGTGTGAACTAAAAATACAAATACAAATGATAACTATAACATACAAATACAAGTGCGAACTATCATTTGTATTTTTTAATATTGAAAGGGAATGATGAATTTTCTTTCTACGAATAATTGTTTGTATTTATTAATACGAGTTGTATTTATTGATACAAATAAATACAATTCAAATTTCTATACAAATACAATATATACAAATACATATTTAATTTGTATTTGTAAAATTATGTGTTTCATTTATTTGTAATTGTATTTGCATCAAGTGATATTTGTTTATTTACAAATATGAATAATAATTTTGATATACAAATACAAAACGGTACATTCGTATCAAATGATACATTACATATTTATATATTTTAGAATAAAGAAAATACAATTAATGCATTTACTTGTTTGTATACAAATACAAATGATAAATTGTACATAGTCACGGCTAAATACAATATGCAATCAGCTTACAAATACAAATACAAAATAATTCTTTAAAAATAAAAAGATATTGATGAAAATAAAATACAAATACAAGTATAATCCAAATACAATCTAAATATACAAACACAATAAAATCATAATATAAACATAATCCAATATAATATGCAGTTAATTATAAAATACAAATACAAAATAGTTTTTTAAAATATAATTGCGAATTAAATAAAGTATAAATGATGGTGCAAACTAACAAATACAAATATAAGTGCGAACTATAAAATATAAATACAAATGTGAACTATAAAATATAAATACAAGTTCGAACTTTAAAATATAAATACAGTTGTATCTTGGGGTGTTCATGGGTCAGTTTAGGTCGGTTATTGGTCAAAACCATCACCAAACCATCTTAGTCGATTTTTAAATTTCTAAAATCAGATCAAACCAAACAAAAAAATAACCGTCAGTTTGGTTCTTGTGGGCTTAGTTCGGTTTGGTTCGGTTTGGTTCAGTTTTTTCGGTTTATAACTTTAGCTAATGATAAAAGTTGAAAATTAAAAAAAAAATCCAATCTAACATATGAGATAGTAACCGAGTGTTGTATCTCAACCTTGAAACTAAGATGTCAACTGAGTGTTATACTTCAGTAAAGCTATGAACAACACCATATGAACGCTTCTAAAAATATATTTTAAAACTACATTTAACAGAATGATATGATAAATCCCCCAAAAGGTGAACACATAAACTTCTTGCTCAACAAGGTTCAAAAAAAAAAGTTAAAATTAATGATTGTCTATAGTCAAATGAATCTCAACTATAAATTTCAATATATAATAAGATATTATTTTCACAATTAGTATCATTTGTCATTCAAAGTGGGAAATTCACTTAGAATCTCATAAGGTACTATCAACTAGATGAAGAAATGACTTAATGTGTTACGACTAAAGTTAAATAATGATCAAAATATAAAATGTAACAAATATTTATATTGTATTTATGAATAATACATAAATAATTAAATTATATATATATATATATATCGGTTTGGTTTGGTTATTTTGTCGGTCATTTTAGAGTAAAACCAAATCAAACCAAATTAGTTTCGGTTTTTTAAAATTCAAAACCAAACCAAATCAAACCTAACCAAATATCGGCTTTTTTAATCGGTTTGGTTTGGATCGCGGTTCGGTTTGGTTAAAAACCAAACCATGAACACCCCTAGTTGTATCAATGAATACAAAAATATAAATGACGGTGTGACTACAAATACGATAAACAATTGTGGTATTTACGTTATCATCCATGACTTGTGCTCGACTAGTCATATTTTTTGAAAATACAGAAAATATAAAATAGAACAAAAAAATAATAAGAAAATAAGTACAAAAAAGAAAACGAAAAAAATCAAAGAAGAAAAGTAAAGAAGAAAGAGAAATAGAAGTTGGAGATTAAAGAGAGAGAAAAAAACAAAAAAAAATAAAAATAGGAAAAAATAGAAAAAAGAAGAAGAAAAAAAAGAGAAAACACAAAAAAGAAAAAAATATAAAAGAATGAAAAAATGTGAATACAGCTACTATATATGGTAATTATGTAAAATGTAGCTATGAAAGGGGAATTTTATAGCAAAGTACCGCTATTTCTAAAAGATCCCCATTATTATTCTATTCAACTTTGGACTTCAGCATTAATTATTATAAAATTAAAAGGCAAAATATATTAGTTAAATTACAATCCTAATTAATTGTTTTTTAAGGATTGTGATGAGAATGGAGAGAGTATTAGATAGTAAAGAAAACAGTACACACACAAAGTATAAAACTTGTAAACTTGATGGAAATGAGAAATATTAGGCGACATGAAGATGAGAAACATACCTTGCCTTTTTTGCATCTAATCCTGTAAGTTCTTTGGCCTCAGGCACAACTTCTTCATAAAGAATACCTTGAATTGGCAAGCCTCCAAAAACATGCAAATCCCATAAAGAAATAGATAATTCCCCGACAGATGTGAGAAATGTATTTGTCTCTGGGAATCAAGCTTCACAAAATTCTTGAAATATGGCTAAGTTACGGTCATAAGTAAAAAGTGATGCATAAACGGCATCATAAATTTGTACCTCACTCAGAGTTTCTTGGCTCCTACCGAGTATATCTTCTGTCCACTCCCAATGCCCAGGAATGTGACGGTACTCTCCCTCAAGTGTCATCGCGACTCCCCAGCGTATCTCTCCTAAAGTTATACGACGATCCAAGCGTGGGAGTGGATATACGATATTTGCATGATGATGATCCGATGGTTGAAGAGAGAACAACTTGAATGACTGATCGGAATTAGGGATTTGTACCGAAGTCAATTCGTCATGAAAAATGAGTTATTAAAAGAAGGCCACAAATTTACACACCAACCAGTCAACAGAGTGTGAGTCAAAAGTTGATTTGCCGGGCCCCACCTTCAGTTTCGACTACAAAATACTTAGTTCTAGTGGAAGGGAGGTGTAGTGTCTGAAAATCACCATCTCTTCAAACTGGAAAAAAAAAAAGTTCTAAAACATGAATTTTGAATATGTTACATATTTTCGAGTCTAGTTTTGAAAAAATCAAGCGGTTCATGATTTCGACGCTCCTACTTTGAGATATAAAAGTTTAAGTAAAGGCGCGTAACTCTGAAATTTTCAGCATGCCAGAATTTAAAGTCAAATTCAAAATTTTGTCTAAAATAATGCTGAAAGCTTTAAATAATAAATTTTGGATATGTTATATATTTTCAAATCGAGTTTTGGAAATATCAAACGCTTCATGATTTCGAGATTCCTACAAAAAGATATGAATTTTCCCCCACTAATATGTTGTGTTGAAAAAAGGTGACGAAAATAAGACAAAAGTAAGACGGAAAGAAATTACCTCAATATTATTGATGGTTTGAAAATTCCAAAATTGATATTGAAAAAGTGGGGAACCTACATCCTTTTATAGAGTTGTTAGATGGATGTTTTCTTCTCCACTACAAATTCAAATTGGAAGAGTTTTCATCTCCAATAGAAATTAAATTGGACATTGTTTCCTTCTCCCATGCAAATTCAAATTGGAAGAGTTTTCATCTCAATAAAAATTCAAAATGGTGCTTATTCCCTTCTCCCATGCAAATTCAAATTAAAAGAGTTTTCATCTCCAATAAGAATTCAAATTGGAGGTTGTTTCCTTCTCCCATACAAATTCAAATAGGAGATTGTTTCCTTTTCCAATATAAACTCAAATTGAAAGAGTTTTACTCCTGGTTAAGTAAGGCGATAAAAAAAGATTTTACAAAATCTATTTTAAATTGGATATCATGCCTCACCAATACGTCTTTCTTTCAAAAAAAATAAGAGAGTTTTTAAGAGGCGATATCAATATGGTTCAGCTTTAAATTTTCTCAACTAATGAATAGGGTGTTCATATGTATGAAAATTTTTGAAGCATGATGGAAACATGCTTAAATAATTATACTTCAAGTCTAGTCTCTAAGTATACACTCGACCAGCCTTGAAGTAGGGGGCATTTTATAGGCAATAAAATTTTATTAAATTAAAATTCATACGAAATTCGGATTATATTAAATTCAAAATATATTAGTCCCAAATAAATAGTAAGGATTAATATAATTGGACTAATTATTTAAGTCCAAACATGTATGAATTTAATTAAAGTCCAACTTTTATTGGGCTAGTCCATTAATTTGGGCTACAAATGATGAGCCAACTTTGCTAAGCCCAAGATATTGTCATATTCTAGAGGCCCAAAATGAGTGTCACGTGTCAAATAATGTGGCATGCCAAGTCAAATAAAGGAGTCAATAAGATCATGCCACATGTCAAAATGATGTAGCATGCCTAGTGAATTAAAAGCCCATAAAAGGTGTCATGTCACTTAAATTTGATTGGTCAAAGAAAGTTCATAGTTATCATGACTATGTCACTTAAATCTGATTGGTCAAAGGAAGTTTATACTTATTATGACTCTTTACTTCCTACAACTATAAATAGGGTCTCATAATTCAGAAAGGGGACCAACAAGCCTAGCAAGAAGCAAGAGAGAGCTCATGGATCAAATGTCGCAGATTTCTCTACAAATTCAACAATTCAAGATCAGTTCATCAAGATTCAAGATCAAGACTACAAGATTCAAGAACAAACTGAAAGGCCCTTGAATTCAGGTACAACTCGAGATCAAGTTCATTAAATCCGCAAATTAAGATTCAAGATCAAGACCGCAAGATTCAAAAACAAGCTATAAATCCCTTGGATTCAAACACAAGTCAAGATAAAATCCATCAAATTCACAAATCAAGTTCAAGTTCAAGATCAAGACCGCAAGATTTAAGAACAAGCTACAAAGCCCTTGGATTTAAGCACAAGTCAAGATCAAATCCAACAAGTTCAGGTTTAATTTTAAGATCGCGCTCGAAGCCCTTGAATTTACATTGAAAAAGGCAAATAAGATGATTCATAGAGATTGTAACACTCACGTTGAAATCAATAAATTCATTGTTGCAGTATTTTTCTTGTCTCGATTATTATTTACGGTCTAAAGAATTTTATTGTCCAACAAAAAAGCCAAGTATCTTGTAGTCAAAATTGAAAGTGGGGCCGAGTAGGCTCGACTTTGGACTCACACTCCGTTGACTGGTCGGTATGCAAGTTCGTGGCCTTCTTTCAATAACCCATTTTTCATGATGAATTGGACTTCGGTACAAATCCCTAATTTCGATCAGTTATTCAAGTTGTTCTCTCTTTAAGCATTGGATCATCATCATGCAAATATCGCATATCCACTCCCAACCTTGGGTCATCGTATAACTTTAGGAGAGATACGTTAGGGAGACGCGATGACACTTGAGGAAGAGTACCATCAAATTCCTAGGTATTGGGAGTGGACAAAAGATATACTCGGTAGGAGACAAGAAACTCTGAGTAAGGTACTGATTTATGATGCTATTTCTGCATCACTTTTTACTTATGACCGTAACTCAGACATATTTCAAGAATTTTATGAAGCTTGGTTCCCCAAGACAAATACACTTCTCATATCTGTCGGGGAACTATCTATTTTTGTATGGGATCTGCATGTTCTTGGAGGCTTGCCAATTCAGGGTATTCTTTATAAAGAAGTAGTGTCTGAGACCAAAGAACTCACAAATTAGATGCAACAAATGTAAGGTATGTTCTCGAACTTGTGAGTACTTATTTGCATCTGATCCTGTAAGTTCTTTGGCCTCAGGAACTACTTCTTCATAAAGAATACCCTAAATTGGCAAGCCTCCAAGAACATGAAAATCCCATAAAGTAATAGACAATTCCCCGACAGATGTGAGAAATGTATTTGTCTCTGGACACCAAGCTTCAAAAAATGCTTGAAATGTGTTTGAGTTACGGTCATAAGTAAAAAGTGATGCATAAACAATATCATAAATCTATACCTTACTCGGAGTTTCTTGGCTCCTATTGAGTATATCTTCTGTCCACTCTCAATCCCTAGGAATGTGACGATACTCTACCTCAAGTTTCATCGCAGCTCCCTAATGTATCTCGCCTAAAATTATACGACGATCCAAGCTTGGGAGTGGAGTTGCAATATTTGTATGATGATGATCCGGTGCTTGAAGAGAGAAGAACTTGAATGACTGATCGGAATTAGGGGTTTGTACCGAAGTCCAATTCGCCATGGAAATAAGTTCTTTAAAGATGGCCATGAATTTATATACCGACCAGTCAACAGAGTGTGGGTCAAAAGTCGAGTTTGTTGGGCCCTACCTTCAGTTTCAACTACAAAATACTTAGCTCTGGTGGAAGGGAGGTGTAGTATCTGAATATCACCATCTCTTCAAATTGCAAAAAATATATATGAAGGTTTTAAATCATGAATTTTGAATATGTTATATATTTTCGAGTCTAGTTTCCAAAAATTCAAGCGGCTCATGATTTCGTCGCTACTACTTTGAGATATAAAAGTTTAAGTAAAGGTGCGTAAATCTAAAAGTTTTAGCATGACAGAATTTAAAGTCAAATTCAAAATTTTATATAAAATAATGCTGAAAGTTATAAAAAATAAATTTATAATATGTTATATATTTTCAAGTCTAGTTTCGAGAATATCAAATGGTTCATGATTTCGAGATTCCTACAAAAAGATATGAATTTTCTATCACTAATATGCTGTGCTAAAAAAAGTGACGAAAATAAGACCAAAGTAGGATGGAAAGAAATTACCTCAATATTTTTGATGGCTTGGAAACCCCAAATTGATATTGAAAAAGTGGGGAACCTACATCCTTTTATAAAGTTGTTGGTGTAATACCCCGTACTTTTTCCTAGCTTGAAATTGTCCCAAGAATGTTAGAAACTTACTTTGAAATATGAATCTATTTTTGTACACATGGTATTTTTGAGATTCTCACTTTTTGTCACGTGGAAAATCGAATAAGCTTTCCATCGATACAAATTTTATCAAAATTCGATATCGGACGAAGAAGTTATGGCCATTTTACAGAGAGAAGTCTGAATCGCCCAGGTGCGACGGACCATCGACCTAGCGACGGACCGTCTCACCCTACCATCGCATCGAGAAAGTGAGTCCACTCTCTGGCTGAGTAAGATGTATAGGTCCGACGGACCGTCGAGCAAGCGATGGATCATTGCACCAAGGCATTAAGCTCTAGTTCTGGTCCCAGTGCGATGGTCAGTCCGACGGACCGTCGACCCAGCGATGGACCGTCGCACCCCACAATCGCACATCCCGTTCAGTTATTTTAAGTCATTTTTAATAGGGGGTTTTTGGTCTTTTACCACCCGTTTATATACCTAATAGTATCCGACCAAAGCTCAGAAATTTATTATCCATCTACAACATTTAAAATTACGGTTTTCTCCCTAAAAGTATCCCCAAGAACAAAATCCAAATCTTCTTCAAGAATCAGAGAGATTCAAACTCTTCAAGTTCAAGAACTTCAAGAAACTCATTGCCAGGTATGCATAGTGTTCATTCATGGACTCCTTTCATCCATGAAGCCCAAGAATCTCTTTTCTAAGTTCAAGTTTATGAATTTTCTTTATGAATTTCATGTTCGGTTGTTGTTGTTCATGTTGATAATGACTAATTAAATTCTAATCCATGTTTGGTGATAGATTTCACGTGGAATTGATTAGAGTAGGTGTAGGTTCATGTAAACCTATGACTAAAACCCTTGGATGATGAAATTAGAGATGAATCATGATTTTTGCTTGTAGTATAATGTTATCTACATATACTATGCCTATCATGTGTTTGATTAAATGCCTATGTGAAGGAAAAGTTCCCAACTAGTATGATATTATGAAATCTCCATTTATGTACAAGTTTATGCATATCACATGTTTGATGAAATGCTTCAATAAATGAATCATGGATTATGTTAATGGTCATATGTTCAAGTAAGTCATGCTTTGTCAGTTTCTTTCCATCGAGTCCTGGGGGCACTTGTACCCGAAAGATTAGCTGTATGCCTAGAGCCATGTC